>JAJIBD010026460.1:0-45194 GCA_021461705.1 Cryptotis parvus
GTAAAGGACCTATACAAAGAGAACACAAGACACGCTTCCAGAAATAAAAGAGAACACGAGGAAATGGAAACACATTCCCTGCCATGGATGGGGAGAATTAACATTGTCAAGATGGTAGTACTCCCTGAGGAGCCTTGTACAGATTCAAATGCAGTTTTCTATAAGGATTCCTATGACATTCTTTAAAGAAATTGACCCAAACACTCCAATTTGTCGGAAGGGTAAACCCCACGGATAGCTAAGCAATCCTGGGAAGAAGAAGATGGAGGAGGCATCACCTTTCAACCTCAAACTGTACTACTGAAGCAGTAACTAAAACAGCGTGGTACTGGAATAAAACAGACCGGTGGACCTATGGAATAGAGGTTGAGTATCCTGAACGCCAACCTCAAAAGATATGATCAGTCAATCTTTGATAAAGGTGCAAAGAGTCCAAACGAGTAAGGGAAGCCTCTTTGTCAAGTGGTGCGGGGGAAAAAACTGGACAGCCTTGCATGTAAAAAAAATGTGGACTGTGTCTAACACTCTTGCACAAAAATCAATAGATCAAAATGGATTAAAGATCTCAATATCAGACCTGATTACATAAAAGTACATTGAAGAAAATATAGGAAAATCCCTCCACGACATTGAAGCTGAAGACATCTTCAAAACGTGAAAACACCATTAACAAAGCAATCTAGAAAAAATATAAACATATGGGACTACATGAAACTGAAGAGCTTCTGCACCTCGAAGCGAACAGTGACCAAAATAGAAAGACGTTCCACAGAATGGGAAAGAATATTCACCTAATACCCATCTATAAGGGGTTAATATCCAGGACATATCAGGCACTCGGCACGTGCCATATAAGAAAAAAACAGCCAACCCCCGTAGAAAATGGGGAGGAAGAGATGAACAGAAACTTTTTACAAGGGAAGAAATCCGAATGGCCAAAAGGCATATGCACAAATGCTCATCATCACTAATCATCAGAGAGATGCAAATCAAAACAACAATGAGATATCACCTCACACCACAGAGAATGGCCCATATTCAAAGCGGTAAAAGCAACAAGGCTGGCGTGGATGTGGAAAAGGACCTCAGCCACTGTTGGTGGTCGCTGTACTTGTACAACCTTTGCGGAAAACAATATGGACATTCCTCCAAAGACTAGAAATTGAGCTCCCCCTTTGACCCAGCCATACTGCTCCTGGGAATATACCCTGGAAAGCCAAAAACACACTGTGGAAACACAATCCCATTTTTTTTCCTTTCATAGCAACACTATTCACAATAGCCAGAATCTGGAAACAACCAGTAGGCTCTAGAAACTGATGACTGGATAAAGAAACTGTGGTACATCTACACAATGGAATACTATGCAGCTGTCAGAAAAAATAAAGTTGTGAAATTTTCCTCTAAATGGATGGACATGGAGAGAATCATGTTGAGTGAAAGTAGTCAGAAGGGAAAGAGAGAGACATAGAATGACTGCATTTATTTGCATGACATAAATATATTAAGGAGATCTTACCAAAAGTGGAAATTACCACAAGCATGTGGGAGTCAGAGGTTAGTTAGATAGAGAAGGGAACATGTGTGAATAAATGTCAAAAAAGGTCTGATACCAACATAGAACTAGAGCATTAAATACAGACAAAAAAATATGCAAACAATGGCTTAAGGTAACGTAGTGCAACCCACAATGTGTGGGAGAAGGAGGAGAGAGAGAGGGAGAGAGGGAAGAGATAAAAAGAACCTGCTATTTAGGCAGGGATGGGAGGGGGAGGGAATTGGGGACATGGGTGGTGGTTTTGGGGTACTGGTGGAGGGCCGGGTGCTGGAACACTGTGTGACCCAAACCCCTAGCATGAACAACATTGTAATTGTATATCTCACGGTGGTATAATAAAATGTTAAAAAAAAGAATGAAGGGGAAATAAAAAATGTTCTCAGGCAAGAGAGACATAATTCACCATACATTGACATTCCATGAAAATTTAATAAACGACTGGAGTTCAAATATCTGCATTTATTCTTTCTGCTATCATCCAAAACTGGTAAAATATGAAATTCCAAAAACTGAATCATTTCCTTATTGAGAAGGATTGAGACATAACTATTAATATGTTTATATTTGGATGCACTTCAATTTAAGAAAAGGAAAAGAAATTGGCTTAAATATTGTAAAAATGACTTACAGAAATCAAGTGGTAAGTTAAGTTTGAGATTAGTAAATCAGTGGCTTATTTAATAAGGACACAATATATTGCAATTGCAATCTAAGTTTGATGGCAGCTATCCTTAGAGCCATAAATTTACTGTAACAGTTTATTAAATGATAACAGAAAAAACAAGTAACATTGAATAGGTTATTTGGACCCATTTATAAGGGGAAATACTAATAATTTTCATAAATGGTAAAAAATGACTCTCCTCATATCTATTTATATCATATATCAGTAACTCTGTTATCTATAATTGTATCAGCCTTATCTACACATATCTATCACTTGCATTTCTTGTCTTCCCATTGCTCATTGATTTGCTCAAGTGGGCACCAGTAACATCTCCATTTGTCCCTGTTGCATGCTAATATAGCCCAAGGGCCTCTGCTTGCTCCAGGAACATGAAGAGCCTCAAGCCATTCATTAAAGTCATGGGAATGAGGTCTATTATCATGACTGTTTTTGGCATATCAAATATGACACAGGTAGCTTCAGGCTCTGCCATGTGGGCACTCTTAGTTTTTGCATTTACAGGTAGCAGTTCTATCTGTGTCTGTGAAATAGGCACTGTCGAGCTGGGTTTGAGATTGGCTTCTCTCGGGTGGAGCTCTCAAGAGCTGTGAATTCTAACTTGAAAATGGCTGCCATCACAGTCTTGGGAGTTCCTCAGGTTTCTTCCAAGGCTCTATTGGGATGACAGGCCAGGGGCCCAAACCCGCCCTCCCTCCTGTATACCTCATGCTAAGCCAGGCATAGGGAGAGCCCATGTATATCTATAATCTATATCTATTTATATACTCCTTTTATGTTTTTATTTTGGAGCTACTTCCATCGATATTCAGGGGTTAATCCTGGATCCATGTTCTGAAATAACTCAGAGCTGGTCATGCTGTCCCAGGGATTTGACTCAGACCAATATTCTGCCAGGGCAATTCTTTCACTATGCTATCCCTCAAGCCAAATATAAAACTTTTCTACTAACGTAACTGTACTCTAAATCTGATTTTTTTGTTCATTTTTTGGTGAGTGTGGGAGAAATGATTGGGCCACACCTGACAGTGCTTTTTGGCTCTTTGCTCAAGAGTCACTACTGGCAGATTTCAAAATGTGTGCCAGGGATAAAGGAACCCAGATTGTCTTCTTATAAGGCAAGTGCATTAGCAGCCCTAGTTTCTCCAGTCCAAACCACCCATCCTATTTTAAGATATTCTTAATTTTTACCTGAATGAAGTGATTAATTTACAGTTCATCAATTGCTGATAAATTGCAGCTTTACTCTTTTGCCTTGCTGTAAGCAATATTTAGCTGAATAAAATACTCATAAAATTTAAAATCACAAAGATGGCAAACAAACAACAACCAACAACAAAAACAAGAATAAAATAAATCAGCTAAAGAATAGTAAGAATATTTATGATAAATCCAGAAGAATACTAAATTCTAAACCCTAAAGTTGACTTTTGGGATCTCTTCAGTAGTTCAGCTTTTGCTCTGAGGATATGATTACACCATACTGTCTATTAAGGACTTTTTGGATCACAAATAAGCCGGAATTTCATAACAAATTTGTGTTGTATGTTTAATGCAGAGAATATTACTCATGTAGTGACTTTCATTTTATTGTATAGTCTAAATATATTTTTCAATGCTGTCTAGTGTGCAAAACCTCAAACATAGAACAGTTTCAGGGTATTATAAAGAAACCAGTTGTATACTATCCTAAAAAAAAAAAAAAAATATTGCTAATTATATCACTAAGAACAATTCCATGTGAATAAGAAAAGTTATTTTTAAGTTTCATGCTTATTTAGGATTATTATCAATTCTATCTTTCAAAATTCAAAATTGACCTAGAAAATGATCCAAAGGTTTAGGACCACGAAGCTTCACGGGTATAACTATACTATGTCTTCTCTAATTTAGGGGACTCCCATACGATTCTCTCATCCACGCTTATAAGCTAAGATTTTATAAACAGAAAATTTTATAATTTTCTGTTTTCTGTTGGTAAATATATTACAAAAATGATCAAAAGTTGGAAACAAAAAGGGAAAATGGAAAAAACAAGACCTGGAGATGGTAAATATCAATACAAATTGAAAAGTTAAATATATTTTTAAAAAAAGTGTAAACATATAGTGAAATTTGAAAAAATTTTGTGCTTCTTCCCTGAGGATAAAGATATATTCAAGCACTTTTTATCTTCAGGGAAATTTAAATTTTACTATAAAAAAGTTAGTATGAGATTTCCGCTGTCTCCACCTTTTTGGTACAGATCAGAATAAGGTGCATGTTATGTGGATGAATCTGGATTTAAAAATCTAAATTTGCTAGAGTATTAAATGCAATTTAAAATAGAACCAGAGAGATTAAAAAGCATAAATTCAAAATGGAAGACATTTATATGGGAAAGACCCAAACATAATCTTTGCTGAATAAGCCTGAGGTTATAGAAGCTGGAGTTTTTTTTTTTCCTGTTTGTATGAAAAAACCTGGGTTAGATCCCCAGCATCCCATATGGTTCCCTGAGCACTGCTAGGAGTAATTCCTGAACAAAGAGCCAGGAATAACCACTGAGCATTGCCGGGTATGAGCCAAAAAGAAAAAAACACCTACATGTATTCCCTCTTCTCCCTGGCCTCATCTACTCATGTAAATGGTCTTTCATAAAACACTTAGAAATGCTTTGGAATGGAGAAAAGGTGATTTGCAAGTGAATGCTGCAATTACCGTTAGGAGTAAGTGAAGAAACGTTCAAGACTCCATCTTGTACTCTGCATATGTTCTTACAACATCTCAGTCCCCCTTGGCCATTGTCCTGTTCTCATCCCTAGAGGGCTGGCCTCATGCATTGTATGTTAAATGTTAAATCACCTCCAGTTATGGGATAAAACAAATTCCAGGCCATCTGGAAGATGCTTAAAGATTCATGCAGACCTTAACCAAGTTGTCTCAAAGTTTTCTAAGGAGCAGACCATCAGACTCTGAGAATTCATTGACAGCTGACAAGAGAGGGGCTGACTTTCCTTTCTCATTGAAAACTATCCATATATTTCTTCTAACCAACTTTCCTAAATAACCAAACTATATCAACACCGAATCCCAAATGACAGTAAGATTTTTTGTATATGTCTGCCATAGTCTCACCTTGCCAGCACTGAAATTAAAGTCCTCCAGCAACCTTTATCACCTCTCCTTCCTCAGGTTTTCAGCCCTTCAGGTGCCGAGCACCTGAACTTGAGGTTAGTTACAATTATGTTTTTTTAAATAGTGGCTTTAAGGCAGAAACCTATGGGCCTTTATGTCTTTCATCATTAAATATTGTTTTCAGTTTGTTTTTTAAAAACATTAATTTTGTACCAGGATAATTTCTAAAACTAGAAAGCTGGACTTCTAGATTTTAAATTTTCTTAAAACAAGTGAAATTAAAAAAAAAAAGTTGACAGAATAGTTCTACAACAACCACATTCTCAATACTCAGGCTTATCTTTGCTTTATCTCCCTCTCAAAAACAACTACATGGGGCCGGAGTGATAGCACAGCCGGGTAGGGCATTTGCCTTGCATGCAGCCGACCGGGTTATATCCCGGCATCCCATATGGTCCTCTGAGCACTGCCAGGGAGTAATTCCTGAGTGCAGAGCCAGAAGTAACCCCTGAGCATTGCTGGGTGTGACCCCAAAAGAATGAAAACACCTACATGTATTCCTCTTCTTCCTGGCCTCATCTACTCGTGTAAATGGTCTTTCATAAAATACAACTTATTACATACAAAATCAAACATTAGTTTCGCATCACAATAATCATCATCTTTAAAAATGTTATTTATCTTATTTCAAATGGAATCTTTCTTATCATTTATGTATTATGTATCATAATTTTTGTGAATTCTATTACTTTTATGATATTTTAACTTACATTGAATGAACAGTTTTTTAATATGTGTTCATTTGTTACTGAGGGGCAGAGTCCTAGTTATGATGAATCCCTTAATGTTGATAATTATATGATATCTGGACAAGAAATTTTGTTATTGTTGTTCTACTTTTTCGGTTTTGGTCACAACCAACTGTGGATAGCTGATCCATGGCTCTGCACTCAGAGATTATCCTTGGCAGGCTTGGGGGAACCATATTGAGTGCTGGGAGTTTAAATAAGTTTGTCTGAGTGCAAAGCAAGAAAATTACCCTCTAAACTATCTATCAAGTGCCAAGAATAACAAATAATTTGAAGACACTTTGACTTGACTTGACATCCCGTTATTCATCGATTTGCTAGAGCAGGAGCGAGGAATATTTCCATTTGACCCTATCACATGCCAGTGTAGCCCAATGGCATCAGGAATACAAAGAGCCTCAAACCGTTCGTTCAGGTCTTCATGAAGAAGTCTGGCCATCTTGTAGGTGGGCGGCCACGTGATCTTTTGATATCCCATAGGATCCAGTTGGAACAACTCTAGTCCAGCTGTCATCTCCAAATTGCATTACATGTCGAGCCCATCTGATTTTCGATGCCTTGGCAAACGAGACAGCTTCCCTGTCTCTGGAACAGCAATGGAGGTCGGGCTCCGGATTCCTTCTTTCATTTGAGTGAGGGCATGATATTCCAAGCATAGCTCTTTCGATTCCTCTTTGGAATAGCATTCTCATCCTGCTTTCGTAGGGCCCAGGTCTCAGAGGCGTATGCTAATGCAGGGAGAATGGTGGAGTTGAAGAGATGTGCCTGGAGCCGGAGGTTCTTTTCTTTTTTTAGCTATTTCTTCTATACTTTTGAAGGCATTTCATGTCACTCTCTTCCTCCTGTGCAGCTCAAATCTGAAAAATGGCTCTGCAGTTATAATTTGTGTGTGTGAGGGGTTAGGGCATCTTGTAGTGCTCAGGGGGATATTACTAGATCTGTGTGTATGAAGTTTAATTTTCGTTACACCGTGAATCATGGGATTTCAAGTACAGCTATAGGATACTATAATTTATTCTCTGTTTACTTGATTGTACTCATGAATGATACAGTGGAAGGTCTAGGGTATTTAGGAACAGAGATAGGGATTATATGAAAGCTGCTACTTTTTCCTTTGGGTGAGGCAAAATGTTGTTTTTAAGAGAATTGAGCGCTCTAGCTTTTCTGTATGTGTCATGGGGGAGTCTATATTCCCAAAACAGAATCAGTACTATTCATATCAATGTGAATACTATTTTTCCACACTCTTGTAATTTCTCCTTAAGCATTCCCATGTGTACCAACACTGTTTCTACTTCTTCCCTTAGGAGATTGTGTTTTTAGAGGATTGCTTGCCCCATGAATGCATATTATCTCTCATCTTGAAAAATGCCAATAAAAAAAGCAAATTATATTTGTTCTCTAAGATGTTTGCTAAGCAAACCATGACTGATTAGTGTTATATATGACATCCACAAGAACAGTAATCAAGGTTATGTTAGCATTGATTTTTACAGAGGTGAAGTCCCTTTGATGTATTACTCTATCAGCACCTGCAATGACAAAATTTGCACATGAAATTAATCCCAATTAATTATACTGTTTGTAGATAACCCTGGCTCTTTTTATGTTGAAAATAAATATTAATTTAGTGACTTTTTTTCACCTTGCAAGACTTATTTAGTTAAGAGAGGGGACCTCTATTGATTAGTATTTCAAAATATAAAAGAAAGGTTAGACAAGTGAAGGGCCCTGCAAGCTAATCTAGTCAATTGGGAACACTTACATCTAAAAGTATTGTAGCACTATTTTTATTTCCACGTTTACTTCTTTAGCCTTGAATCAGGTTTCTGATAAAAAAAATTTAGTCCTATATGACTTATATTTGTTGTTGAATTTAAGCCAAACTGAATTACTACACTTTCTCTGATGCTTTTTGGCTTGACCACTGTGTCTAATGGCCTTTGCCAGTCTCATCTATAATAGGAAAAATAAGAAATTCTTAAACACATAAAGATAGACAGTATTTGGCAGTGACATTTGTTGAAAGTGTTTCTGCAGTTTCTGTTTATTTTTTGGTTCATTTTTACGTGGTATAAAAACTGAACATAAATGAAATAATTAATTTATGTTATCAGTATAGTAAAAGTCCTCAAAGTATATTTGTAATATGAAGTATATTATCTAATATTTTGTACTCTATAACAAGTGTGTGTGTGTGTGTTTGCACCCTTACATTGTGCACAACTCTAAATTCCCTATAGATTTTTTTTGGGAGAATCATATCTTGCTATGTATCATAATGTTGCTTAAATATTAAACTGCACTATAGAAGAAGGGTAATTTGGGGAACTATTTCTTGGTCAGCTAAAATGCCTCCATAGTATCCTAGTATTTTCTTAACAGAAGTTTCTTTGGAAACTCAGACTTCATATTTACTCAATACAGATTGAGTATATATATATATATATATATATATATGAATCGTGAAGTTAACTTCCAACTTGAGAAGTAAATGTCAATTCTTTCAAAGACTTATGCATAAGTAAAGAAACATTTTTGTTCACTCAGAGATCAAATATAAATTCTCAAGATATGATAAAATCGTCAATGAATGAGTTGATTGAGACTCTGATCCAGGGAATTAACATTAATACCCTTCTTTCTGATTAATTTTAATACAAGATTATTATGTTCTAGTGACAAAAGACCTAACCCTATTTCATCTAATTGGAGCTTTTGAGTAGACATGATTAGATCTGTAACATTGACATTATAGTTATTAAGCAATGCCTTAAGTGATTACAGCAATTTTTTTAAATGTTTTTAATCTCTCTCAACAGAAATTTGGAGGAAGGAACACCTAAAATCAGTGTTCGGGAGCTTTACAGCCACTATGGAGATCCTTGGCAAAATTGTGTCTGGTAAGGTCTTTAAGACTATACCTGTGATGCAAAGATGAGATGTTGAGGATCAATCTTAGGGCTATTGCAAGCAAGACAAATGTTCCAGCCCTTGCGCTCTCTCCAGATACTCTTTTCAACTTTTTTTTGGTCTAAGTCATCATTAAAACCCTTTCACACTAAAAAGGTTTTTTACCACTCTGATTTCTATTCAGATTCATATTAAGCTCTTATTTACCATCTATTCAGTGATATAGACAATATTATGGCACAGTGTACATTTTTGAATAATACTTTCATTGTCTTAGGGTTATGTACATATACACATATCCTTTATAAATTATATAGCTCTTATACTTCAAACAAATTTACCAGAATAACTAATATAGAGGCTAATGAATTTATTTATTTATTGTTAGAACTCTAGACATTAAACGCAAATCACATTTTAAGTATATCTAATATTCATAACGATCTAACAAAGTAAGCTCATTACACCACCTTTACTGTAAAATGTGTCTGGGATGCAAAACAGCATTAAAATATAAAAAGGGATTGGATACAATTTCATACAGGGTCCTCTTTTAGTAAAAAAGTCATAAATGCATCTTCAAAAATACTGCCAGCATTGGCACAGTCAATGTGAAAAGCAAATTTATACCCCACAGAGAGAAAGATCATGGGAAGGATAGTATTTTACCATATCAGGTGGTATAATATAATATCAATTTGTAGTTTGGGCTGATAGTATTCTCAAATCATTTCTCCGTTCACTGCTGGTCCAATAAGCAAAATTTTCAGTAGAAAGCAACAAAAGCCAACTCTGTTAACACAGAGCCAAACTATATGCTCATTTAAAGTTCTTATTAAAAGTCCATCTTTATATATTTTTTCTTTTTGCGTCACACCCAGCAATGCTCAGGGATTTCTCCTGATTCTGCACTCAGGAATTACTCCTGGTGTTGCTTGGGGACCATATGGGATGCCAGGAATCGAACCGGGCTGGCATGGGCCGCGCGTGCAAGGCAAACGCCCTACCAGCTGGACTATCGCTCCGGCTCTAGGAGTTCATCTTTAAAACAGTTGCTGTTCTATTGGAGAACATACTGTGA
Source organism: Cryptotis parvus (assembly GCA_021461705.1). NCBI lineage: Eukaryota > Metazoa > Chordata > Mammalia > Eulipotyphla > Soricidae > Cryptotis > Cryptotis parvus. The sequence goes on from JAJIBD010026460.1 coordinate 10,164, forward strand.
AAATGGTGCAAATGCTGAAACAGGGCATCAAGAAAACACTCATAATCAAAAATCTCTTCCATCGGTATCCTTTCTCGTAGACAATGTCATTCTTGTTTGTTTCTTACTTTGCATTAAAGTAGATGGTACTTAGGGTTTACTCTTGAGGAGACTCAGGTGACCACACAAGATGCTACAGACTGAACCTGGGCCAATCTCACATAAGGCAAGTGCTTTAGTAGCTCTACTACCTCTAAAGTCCCTAGCATATGATTCTTAAGCTCATGAATTTATCTATTCCCAAGATCTTATTGTCTCTGATATTCCATTTTTCCTTTTATTAATGGACAAAAAGACAGTATTATTCTGGTTCTTCTGTAAGTTTTCCTCTCAGTAATATTTTCCTCCATATAGTCTTTTGTAAATTTACACATTTGAATTTATGTTTATCAAAAATTTTTTCACTAATAACTGCCTCTTAAAATTTCCCTCATCATGGGCTATTGCTCTGGCCCCAAGGCAACTTTTTTTTAAGGCTAGCCTGGCAAGCTACCCATGTCATATTTGATATGCCAAATACCAGTAACAATTATAGACCTCATTCCCATGACCTGATGGAATGGTTTAAGGCTCTTTATGTTCCTGGAGCGAGCAGATGCCTTGGGCTACACTAGCATGTGACAGAATGTATGGAGATGTTACTGGTGCCAGCTCGAGCATGCCGATGAACAATGGGAAGATAAGTGATAAGTGATAATCAATTAATCCATTTCTGATACATTTCTGAGCTTTCTCTTCTCATTAAACTTATTCTGGAAAACTTTAAATAGGTCATAAATTTGAATTGTAGGAAAAAGTGAAAATGGAGTACTGATTTTATACATTTCGTTAGTAACTCATCTCCATGACATTTCCATCTTAGGATATTTATTGAGAGCTGCTTAACCTCAGCTTATGTGAGCTCCTGTCACAATGCTTGATAATTCTTATCATATCTTTGACTCTCTACAGACCACCTAAACTCTTGTTGCTACTTTTCAGTAATACCTAAAGTTCTCCATCACAGAATATGGCATAACTGTAGCTTTATTAGAAATTGATTTCATTCAAAAGGGCTCCTAATAGTCACAGACACAGATAGCCTATAATATAGGCAATTTAACGAAAATGAAACAAAATTGGGTTTGATACGGTAATTGTGTTTGAAGTGGTTAGGGCATTTGCCTTGCATGCAGCAGACCTGGATTCTATTCCTAACATTACATATAGTCCCCCTGGGATCTAACAGGAATAACCTATAAATTTAGAGTCAGGAGCAATACCTGAGCATCACCAAATGTGAATCAAAAAGCAATAATAATAATAACAATAAAATAATAATAATAATAATGTTACTTCACTTATATCATTTGTCTTTTCATTGTTCACTATGAGTGGATCTAGGTCTCTGAGCTCTAGAAAAACTTGTCTAGACAAGTAGCATGTAGTCATAATTTACACACAGGAAAAAAAGGATATTCCATCCTTCACATCAATCAAAAGCTAAAGTTGATATTACTGAGAGTATACTTCAGCATTCTCAAGAATCCAAAGTACTCATTGGTCAGAATCTCTGCTCTACTCAGGGTGGTATTTTGAACTAAAAACAGATGTTGGTCCTAATACTTATACTATTTTTATTTTTCAACAATCTGCAAATTAGTACCAGGCAGCTGCTTACTGTCTCTGGAATAATTTCTTTTACTGAATTGAAGGTATTCTTTATGATGCCAAATATTTTCAGAATTGAGAAACTAGAATAATTTATTAAAAATAATTCTGGGGTCAAGAGAGATAGTAAGCAAGTAAGCAGCTTGTCTTGCATGCTACTACTGATCATGTTGAGATCCCCAACATCCCATACGGTCCCCTTATCAACACCAGGAGTGACTTCTGCATGGAGTAACCCCTGAGCATCATTGGTATGTCCCTACCTGAAATAAACAAAAAACAGTGGATTTAATTTTAGATATATAATTTCTTGTGTTTGCATAATATCACTAATTATTTTCTTATACTAAAATAATTTGTAACTATTTTATAAAATAAAATGTTTTGTAACTGTTTTGCTGAATTTGCTGTTGTTTATTTTTTAGTATAAATAGTTGCGGATATCGGGAATTATATGCAACTATTTTGGATTCAATGAATTGTTAGTTTTATATTTTCTTTGCTTTATCATTATTTTACTATATGAAAGAATTTAGGGGATTCATGTATTTGCATGTATAATTTAATCACTAATCATAACTACATAATAAATAACACCTTTACTTGGTATTTGCAATTTTCTTTCTACTTCAAATTATTTTACAATTATCATTTTATTGAGCCTAAGTATTGATTTAGTTTTATTATTTTTACCTGTTTATTTGCTCCACTCCTATCCCAAATACGAATGAAATCATTTGGCAATTGTTTTCACTTCTTTTGCATAGTTCTTTTAGCATAATTACCTTATATGCATTTTATTTTACAGTCTAAATGTAAAAATACCTAAGGAGCCAAATACCTAAGGAGCCATTATATTGTTTTCATTTTTTTATACCACAGTGAGATGTACAGTTACAAAGATGTTCATAAGATTTTCATATTTGGGTTTTGGTCATACATTGTTCTAGCACCCATCCCTCCACCAGTCCCCATTTCCAACCACCAATGACCCCAATTCCCTCCCTCCTCCCTAGCTTGCCTCTGTGGCAGGTTTCTTAATTTCTCTCTCTCTCTCTCTCTCTCTCTCTCTCTTTCTCTTTTCTTTCCCTTCCACATTGTGGATTACAATACATACATTAAGAGGTTTTCATGTGTATCTTTTGCCTGTATTTAATGCTCAGTTCTAGGTTGGTATCAGCACTTTCAACAATTATTAGCACACTGTTCCATTCTCTGTCTTATCTAACCTCTGACTCCCACACATTTGTGTTAATTTCCACCTTTGACACGACCTCCTATTCCATGTTTCACCTGACCTTGGATATTGGTATCATAATATGTACATATATATATTTATGTCATACAAATAAATGCAGTCATTCTATATCTGTCTCTCTCTGGCTAATTTCACTCAATATGATCCTCTCCATGTCCATCCATTTATAGGCAAATTTCATAACTTCATTTTTTTCTGACAGCTGCATAGTATTCCATTGTGTAGATATACCAACATTTCTTTATCCAGTCATCAATTCTCGGACACTTTGGTTGTTTCCAGATTCTGGCTATTGTGAATAATGCTGCTATTAACATAAAAGTAGGGATGGTGTTTTCCACTGCGTATTTTAGGCTTCCCAGGGTATATTCCCAGGAGTGGTATGGCTGGGTCAAATGGGAGCTCAATTTCTAGTCTGTTGAGGAATGTCCATATTGTTTTCCAAAAAGGCTGTCCTAGTCGACATTCCCACCAACAATGGATGAGAGTCCCTTTTTCCCCACATCCTCGCCAGCATTTGTTGTTCTTGCTCTTCAGAATAAGTACCAGTCTCTGTGGTGTGAGATGATATCTCATTGTTGTTTTGATTTTCATCTCTCTGATGACTAATGATGATGAGCATTTTTTCATATGCCTTTTGGCCATTCAAACTTCTTCCTTGTTGAAGTTTCTGTTCATTTCTTCTCCCAATTTTTTGAGTCATTTTAAATCTTGACTGCATAGGGAAAAGGCAGTGGGAATATTCATTCCAGGCAGTGGTACCTAAGACATAAAATAGAACAGGTAGTTTCCTCTTTGATGAAACATTTGTGTTGGGATGATAGCAGAAGAGCATGAGATGTCATTCCCATGTGTGAGGATGAAGAATTTGTATCACTGGGATCAAGAACACCTGGCACTAGCAGAACTTAACAGATCACAGAACTCAAAGAATAGACCACTGGAACATTGACCACTGTTGAGAATTATGACACAAGTCCAGCATTTGACCCATGTGCATCATCTATTTTCAACGTGGAACATCTTGGGATTAGAGGCTATAGCCAACATCAACAAAAAAAATAAAGGGGCCATCCATAATAAAAAATTCATCTGGGGTTACATGTGCGGATTACCCAGTAATCACCCAGAAAACTTTTCAAAACTTGTTACAACATAAAACTTGTTACAACCCATCCCCATTGGGGGTAGACTTTATGAAATAAAAAATATATTTAGAAAGGAAAGGACAGTTCAGTTTCAGTGCACTATAATCATGTGACTAAACCATGATTTCTTTCTTTTACCTTCTGCTTTCAATATTTCATTTTAATTTACTAAAGGTAAAAGCATTTACTTTATTCATCCACAAAGAGACCTTGTTTGGGCTTCTAACAATAGATTTGTCTTTATTTTATTTCTGGTGTTTGTACACATAATTTAATGCTTTCAAGAATTCTAGTACAACCTAAAACTATGCTATTGAAGAATTAGCTTTAGCCAGAGAGAAAAATTTAACCACAATTTGTAACATTTTAAATCTATAGGTCGATAGTACACAAAATTTAGTATGGGCCGCTTTTATACAAATAAGCCAGTGCTAAGCATAATGCTTTTTCTGTTGATAACATTAATATGTTAGTAAGAATCCAAGCTTCTTTATTTGCATATGAATATGAAATAATTCTATGAATGTGCTTATGGGATTTAATTGTTTTTTAGACAATATATTCTTATCTTTCTGGAAGCAATTCAGGCCATCAAAGAGTTGTCAGGGATGAGCTCGCTAATTACTTTTTAATACTTAGCCTTGTATTTCCCTTCTTTACACATGCTCTGCTCCCTCTAGTTTTATATTACTATCAGAAAGTTCATTTAGAATCCAGTCAATCCTCAATGCCAATTTTGCAGTTCAGTTTTTTTTTTTTTTATTCAGCAGGACACAATGGGAATAATATCTTTAGCTGCCAAGGAGATAGTCATAAACTTTTCTTGCATTGTCTGTGCAAATATTTTGGGAAAATAATTCATATAAGAACATATTATAGCTGTAGAAGGTTGAGAAGAGAAACTGACATTTGGAGCTAGAGATAAATTAAAAATTAAGAAATTAGATCACTATATTACAGTTTTATTTATCTCCAGTTTGCTTTCTAGATTGTTGATGGTAGCCCGGAGTACAAAGAGAATCTGGAAGGAAAGTTTCATGATTAAATATTACAGCAGTACCACAGAACGGATGTGTTTGAGTTTTTTATTTTTTTATGATTGCATACTAAAGGAAAATACAACAAAAGGGTGATTATTAAAACTTACTATCTCAGAATAGCATTATCTCTTTAAAGATTTTAGAATATTATCTTTGTATGTGTTTCTATCAGACCAGTCACGGATATTTTAAAACATCTGGACTTTGGGCAACAAATAAACAAAGCATCTGGGTAATTATGTTTGTAAGAGTCTTCTTATTTTTGATTCAGATGCACATGTATTTAATTATCTGTCCATTGAGATAAAGATGTAATATTTAGAAATGTATGGGAGCTAATGTTTGGAGTTTTATGACTAGCTTTCACGATAGGTTGCTCAGATAAGGTTCTGCACATGTTTTACACAGACTGACGAATATATTTTAAATCTTCACAAAACTTTTCAAGTAGTTAAAGACTTGGCAGAGAAGGTAGGGACAATTAAGGTAGCCAAAGACAGATTAGGACTGTGATGACAGTTCATTTGAAAGATGATTATAAGAAAATACTACTAAACCTGGTGGATATTCACAGTTTTGATGAGGGTTCAGGGTTTGTGTGATATTGAAAATGAAACACTTCGAACCATGTGTGAGTCTAAGAAAACAGAATGCCCAGTGAGAGAAAAACATAATCACAATCTTATTTTGAGGCATGCATAATAAATGGTCAGGGTGAACAATTATTTTGAATCATAAAAATAAAACATTCAGAACACAATATGGTTTAAAATAGAGTGCCCTGGAAAATGCCAGCAATTCTTAAAATGTCCACTTTTATTTTAAAGTTATGCAGACTCTATCAATTCTGCTGAAAATTAATAGTCAAGGTTTTCTGCCTATGCTTCTAATTCAGCAGTTATTCAATGGAAAAATTACTTAAATTCAAGTAATTAGAAAGGTTTTCTAACTATTTCATGTTCTGTTGATCATATGCATTGTTCAACACCCGAGTGTACTTAGAAGTCAGGCAATTATAGAAGAATAAGACATTTCTTTAGGCAAATAAGCATTTAGTATTTGCTAATGTTATTTGTCCCCAAAAAAAAACTTAAGGGACAAAAACATTAGCACAACCTTATGTATTACAACCCTATGAATTATATTACACAATCTAGCATTACAACTCAAAAAATCCAGGAAGACACATGTGTTTATGTGAAAAATACAGGATAACTACCTAAACCCAAATATGGTGAGTAACAGTCACATATACAACCACGTCAAATTGTTTTTTTTCCAAATCTGTAATTGATAAGAGTAGAACTGTTTTAGATGTCTTTATGCATAGATAATTGCTTTGTAAGCAGGAAAACCATGCTCAACTAATTCTTTGTTTCAATATATGATGATCTAATGGCATATTTTCTCACAAATTGTGTGACCCATTGTTTGAGTACTTCAGGCAAAACTTATGAGTTGAGATGGCAGACATTGAACAGATGAGTTTGTGGGGAAATTTAAAGTGAATAAACTGATTCAAATTTCCACTACTAAATGCATTTTCCCTATATGACGATCCTATAAATGTCTTTATGACTTTGATATTTTCAACTTGAATATGGTAGATTGTACTGCCTGATGAAATGTGTTTTACTGTCTTAGAACCTTAGATAATTTTCATTGCATAGTTATGTCATATAACTCTGCAGTTATATATTTCAAAAATATGCATTTTATTTAATCAGTCAAAATAATTTAGACAGTCATGATTTCAAAAAACACAGACCACAGAGCCAGGAGTAATTTCTGAACTAAGCACAGCTGGGTGTGCCCTACTCAGACCACACCAAAGATGAAAGAAAGAGAAAAGTAGAAAGCATGAAAGATGTGTTTTTAAAACTCTGTATGGTATCATTGATAAAAAAGAAAACAACACTAGAACATGTACTAAGGCATATTAACACATGTACTTACCCTAAATGTAAATTGAAACATAATGACATCCTCATGCCCAAGTTTATAAGAAAGTAAAAAATGTGGAAAATATTATTGAACATTGTGCTATCAACTGCTATAAAATTAAGCATATTTATATACGCAAATAAATTGACAAAATATGGAAAAGCCTAAAGATCTAGAAGATTCAGACAATAATTTGTTGTAAATTATTTGACATAAATCACAGTATGCCAAATTCACATGCAATCCTGAGAAACAATCCACATGCATTGCTTTATGTACAAAATTTGTGAGAGAATGTAAAAGGAAATTAAAAAAAGTTCTTGAAAGTCTCTGTTACAATCTCAAACAAAAAGTAAAAATATCTTCAATTTTCTCATTTATTTTTATTAGTTGGATAGAAAGTGAAATGTGTAGACAGTCTGATAACTATAACAGTTTATGAACCATAAACTTAGGTAATAGAAAGTGTTGATTAAAAATGCTTTTTTAAAAAAGTATTAAAAGTAATAAGCACCCTGATGCTTTAATATTAAATGCATATGGTTACTGTTTGACAGTTGTATTATCACAGAAATTTCTGGATTAAACATTTAAACACTACTTGAAATTTGTTTGTCAATAAATTTTATTTCACAATTTGATTCAACCTCTTCCTTCACCTATTTTAATAAAGAATATTATTAACTCTTTGAAAATTATTAAAATGTAAAACCTGTTTGTAGACTGTTAACATGTAAGATTGGCATAAATGAGTAGTTTAGGAGAATGTTTGTGTGCTTTTCTTAATTGTTATTTTGCTTTGCTGACAATAAAACCAGTTATAATCTGCATAATCTTTTAATTTTACCATTGTAATTGTAAAATAACAGGCTTTGTAGGATATTAGATATAGGGTGTTTCATCTCATCTATACTAATATAGAAAAATGCAGATGAAAATCTAAAGTATGTGCATGTTTACAATTAAAAGCATAGAGAAAATTTGTGCACTCAACCTGGATTTTAATTGCAAATTTATTTTTGCCTCATTGTGGAGCTCTCAGGGTTTACTGCGACCTCTGCACTCAGGAATTATTCCAGGCAGTACTTCCCTAAATGCTGTACTATCTCTCCAGTCCTATTAATTGCAAATGTTTGTGTCTTTGAAGACCACTATTGATTTCCGAAGACCACTACATTCATAGTTTTTACACTGTAGTGCTAGCATAAGTGTCATATAATTAGGTATCACATGGAAATATAAATTTTAATTCAGATGTTCTTGGCTTTTTGACTAAACTTTTCAATATTCAGTTACTTTAGATATATTGCTTCATTTTCTAGCTATCAATTTTCTTCAATGGGCTTGTTAATAGTATATATTAATAAAACTACTCAGAAGATTTAAATAATATAATATTTAACAATATAGAATTTATCTTTCAAACTTATTAATACTTGATATCACACATTGTGTGACTATGGCTTAAACAGAAGCATTTTGTTTTCTCAGAGATTTGCAGAATAGTTTCACTTCACTTGTATCACTTCACTTGTGTCACTTCTCTTCCCGTTGTTCATTGATTTGCTGGAGTGGGGCACCAGTAGCATCTCCATACGTCCTGTTGCATGCTAGTGTAGCCCAAGGGAATCTGCTCACTCCAGGAACATGAAGAGCCTCAAGCCATTCACTCAGGTCATGGGAATGAGGTCAATAATTGTTACTGATTTTTGGCATATCAAATCGACAAGGGTAGCTTGCCAGCTCTGCTGTGCGGGTGGTATGATCTCAGTAGTAGGCTCTCATCTCGTGCATTTACTGACGAACCAAGTGGCCACATTGCAGCTGTGCACAATGGGAAAAATCAGGTTTTCTCTTGGGTGGAGCTCTGATGAGTTGTGGGGTCTGAATGTTGAAAATGTTGGCCCTCATGTTGTGGAGGTTCCTCTGACTTCTTGCGAGGCTGTATTGGAATAGCTGGTCAGACTAGAACTCCGCCTTCCTTCCTGGGTGCCTCATGATCAGTTGAGCACAGGGAGAGCTGGTAGCAGCTTTGCCCCATGTGTCTGAGTCTCTGGATCAGGTGTACCTGGACTTGAAATAGTCTTCGCTGTAGGGTGGGACTCTGATGAGCAGGGCTTGAGATCAGCTTTTCTCTTGAGTGGAGCTCTGAAGAGCTGTGGAGTCTAAATGTCAAAAATGGCAGCCCTCATGGTGTGGGGGCTCCTCTGGCTTGCGAGGCTCTATTGGGATGGCGGGCCAGGCTAGAACTCACCTACCATCCTGGGTACCTCTTGATCAGCTAAACACAGGAAGAGCCAGTAGCAGCTCTGACCCATGTGTCTTTTAAACGGGTGGGGTGAGTGCAACCCATAAATGGTGTGAGGCTGATCATGGCCCCCGATGCACTGGTCCTGGGTCTTTCTGGACTTGGGTTGCTTGGGAATGTAGCCCCAAAAATTAAACTCCATCTAAAGCTAAATACTAGCAAGAGACTGATAGTCAACAAATACCATAAGGGAAAGTTAAAAAAAAACTTTGAGAGTTCAAGAGGGCATGAAAACATTAAGAGGTAAACAGAATAGTAGTTCAAGATAAAAGTGTTAGTGTGGTAGCGTCCCTGGGGTGTGAGCGGTGTGTCCCTGGGGTGTGTTTTAGTATTAGTAAGCGGCCGCTTATTAATACTAAAACTAGGAAATTCAACACTAAGGGAAGGTAATACCCTCAAGAAAAAAGAAACAGTACACTAGAGGAATCTATGCTTGAACACCGCAACACCATGGGAAAAAAAAACGCAGATCCCCAGCTCGAAGAACAGATGAAGAAATCGACCCTGAAGACTCAAAAAAGAATACAGATGTGCATGATCACTCTGACAATGAAATTAGAGAAGAAATTGGTAGGATGTTTAAGGAGCTCAACGAAAAAAATTGAGCAGATGTCCAATAAAATACAGGAGAACATAAACCAAGCAAATTGAAAGGGCAGTCAATAAATTACGGGAGGAAATGAGAGCAGAAATGAGAACCATGCAAATAGAAATATTATCGCTTAAAAACTCAGTAGATGAAATGAAAAAACACAATCGGGGCTCTCAACAGTAGGATGACAGCAGCGGAAGAGAGAATCAGTGAGACTGAAGATGAGCTGCAGAAAGCACTCAGAGATCTACATAAGATGGAAAAAAGACCAGAAAATGGATCAGCAACTGAACAGACAACAATGGGATGAAGCCAGGCGGAACAACATAAAAATCATCGGAGACCCAGAGGGACAGGAAAGTAACCCCAAGGAAATTAAAACAGTTAAAAACATCCTGGCTGAAAAGTTCCCGAGTTAAAGGATGAAGGCATCCAGATCCAAGAAGAGGCGAGCGTGTACCAGCAAGAAGAGACCCAATAGAAAGACCTCAAGACACATCCTAGTCAAAGTAACGGATGGCATAGACAGAGACAGAATTCTTCAGGCAGCAAGATCAAAAGAAGGAAATTGTATACAAAGGAGCATCCATTCGACTTTCAGCAGACTTCTCAGAAGACACCCTCCAAGCCCGAAGGCAGTGGTGGGATATAGTAAGAAAACTTAATGAAATGAACGCCTCAGCAAGAATTCTTTATCCGGCTCAACTCTCACTCAGATTTGAAGGACAGATATACAACTTCTTGGATAAACAACAGCTTAGGAACTTTGTCAAATCAAAACCAACCTTAAGAGAAGGACTGAATGATCTACTATAAGACGAGACATAACCCAACAGAACAACCAACCTATACAGAAAGATGGCACAAAATCCCATGACAATAATCTCTCTCAATGTCAACGGTCTAAATGCACCAGTTAAGAGACACAGAGTGGCAAAATGGATCACAAAATTGAATCCGACATTCTGCTGCCTTCAAGAAACACACCTGAACAATCAGAGCAAAGACAGGCTCAAAATAAAAGGCTGGAAAACAATCCTTCACTCAAACAACCCATCCTAAAAGGCTGGGGGTAGCCATACTGGTATCTGAAAACATAGACTTCAGGCCGAAGAAGGTCAGAAGGGAGAGTGAAGGTCACTTGTTAATAGTCAAGGGATGCATATATCAGGAAGAAATCACGCTATTAAACATATATGCACCCAACGAGGGGCCAGCCAAATACCTAAAAAAACTACTAATAGACTTCAAAGAAGACATTGACAGCAACACAATTGTAGTTGGAGACTTCAACACTGCTCTATCAACCCTGGATAGATCAACAAGATTGAAACTTACCAAGGAAATACTGGCCCTAAAAGAAGAGATGGAAGAAAGAGGGCTGGTAGACATATACAGGACATTTCATCCCCAAAAAGCTGAATACACTTTCTTCTCCAGTGCACATGGAACATACTCAAAAATAGATCACATGCTGAGCCATAAATCATACCTCCATAAAATCAAGAAGATAGAAATTGTGCCAACTATTTTTTCAGACCATGATGCACTGAAAATAGAAGTTAATTGTACACAAAAAAGGAGACCAATACCAAGTACCTGGAAACTAAACAGCTCACTGCTGAACAACCAGCAAGTCATAAAAGAAATCAAAGAGGAAATCCAAAGATTCCTTGAAACAAATGAGACTGAAGACACGAATTACCAGAACTTGTGGGATACAGCAAAAGCAGTGTTAAGAGGCAAGTTCATAGCTCTTCAGGCATTCATCAGAAAGGAAGAAAAGGCCATCATAAACAGTCTGACTTCACAACTTAAGATCTTAGAGAGTGATCAACAAAAGGAGCCCAACCCAAGCAGAAAGAAAGAAATAAAACTTAGAGCAGAAATCAATGAGATGGAATGTCAAAAAACAATCCAGAAGATCAACAAATCCAAAAGCTGGTTCTTTGAAAAAATAAACAAGATTGACAAACCACTTGCAAGACTTGTAAGAAAAGGAAAAGAGAGAACCCAAATAAATAGAATCAGAAATGAAAATGGGGACATCACAACTGAAAACACAGAAATTCAAAAGATCATCAGAGATTACTATGAGAGCCTGTATGCCACGAAACAAGAGAACCTAGAAGAAATAGACAAATTCCTGAATTCCTATAGCTTCCCAAGTCTGCAACAAGAAGATTTGGAATACCTCAACAAACCTATCTCCATCGATGAAATAGAATCGGTAATCAAAAGTCTCCCCAAACACAAAAGCCCAGGTCCAGTTGGATTCATCAGTGAATTCTACAAAACATTTAAAGAGGACCTACTCTCAATTCTTTTTAAGTCTTCCGGCAAATTGAAGAAACAGAAATACTCCCAAAGAGCTTTTATGAGGCGCATATCACCCTGATACCCAAAGCAGACAAAGATGTCACAAAAAAAGGAAAACTACAGACCAATCTCCCTGATGAATACAGATGCTAAGATCTTCAACAAAATACTAGCAAATAGAATCCAAAGAGTCATCAAAAAGATTGTACACCATGACCAAGTCGGATTCATCCCGGGAATGCAAGGATGGTTCAACATCCGCAAGTCAATCAACATAATACATCATATCAACAAAAAGAAAAATAAAAACCATATGATCATATCAATAGATGCAGAGAAGGCATTTGACAAGATTCAACACCTGTTCATGATGAAAGCTCTCCGTAAAAATGGGGATTGAAGGAACCTTCCTCAAGATAATCCAGGCCATCTACTACAAGCCCACAGCGAGCATCATTCTCAATGGGGGAAAAACTGAAAGCCTTCCCCTTAAGATCCAGGGACAAGACAAGGCTGCCCACTCTCACCACTTCTATTCAATATAGTACTGCAAGTACTTGCCATAGCAATCAGGGAAGAAAAAGACATTAAGGGCATCCAGATAGGAAGGGAAGAAGCCAAGTTATCACTATTTGCAGATGGCATGATATTATACCTGGAAGATCCAAAGCTCTCTACCAAGAGGCTCCTAGAAATAATACATTCTTATAGTAGAGTAGCAGGGGTACAAAATCAATACCCAAAAGTCAATGGCCTTCCTATATGCAAACAGCGAAAGAGAAGAAAGGGACATTAAAGAAACTATCCCATTCACAATGGCACCACAGAAAATCAAATACCTAGGACTCAGTTTGACAAAGAATGTAAAGGATCTCTACAAAGAAAACTACAGAACATTACTTCAGGAAATAAAAGAAGACCTGAGGAAATGGAGACACATTCCCTGCTCATGGATTGGAAGGATTAACATTATCAAAATGGCAATACTCCCTAGAGCTTTATACAGATTCACTGTGGTCCCTATAAAGATACCCATGATGTTCTTCAAAGAAATTGAACAAACACTCCTGAAATTTGTATGGAATAACAAAACCCCATGAATAGCTAAAGCAATCCTTGGGAAAAAGAAGATGGGAGGTATCACTTTCCCCAACCTCAAGCTCTACTCCAGAGCAGTTGTAATTAAGACAGTGTGGTATTGGTATAGAGACAGACCCGTAGACCTATGGAATAGAACTGAGTATCCTTAAACACACTCACAAATATACAACCACTTAATCTTCGATAAAGGAGCAAAAATAATAAGTGGAGCAAAGAAAGCCTCTTCAACAAATGGTGCTGGGATAACTGGGCAGCTACGTGTAAAAAATGAACTTAGATCTCCTTCTAACGTGATGCACAAAAGTCTGATCAAAATGGATTCTAGATCTTGATATCAGACATGAATCTATAAGGTACATCGAAGAAAACATAAGAGAAACACTCTACGACATCGAAACGAAAAGTATCTTTTAAGACGACACACCATTGACCAAGCAAATGGAAGCAAAGATAAACAAATGGGATTATATAAAACTAAAAAGCTTCTGCACCTCAAAAGAAACGGTGACCAAGATACAAAGACAATCCACAGAGTGGGAAAGGATATTCACCCAATACCCATCTGACAAGGGGTTTATATCCAGGATATATCAGGCACTGGTAGCACTCCACAAGAAGAAAACAGCCAACCCCATCAAAAAATGGGGAGAAGAAATGAAAAGAAGCTTCCAAAAAGAAGAAATTCGAATGGCCAAAAGGCATATGAAAAAGTGCTCTTCATCTTTAATCATCAGGGAGATGCAAATCAAAACAACAATGAGGTACCATCTCACCCCACAGAGACTGGCACACATCCAAAACAGCAAGAACAACCGGTGCTGGCGTGGATATGGGGAAAAAGGGACTCTCATCCACTGCTGGTGGGAGTGCCGACTGGTCCAGCCCTTTTGGGAAAACAATATGGGCATTCCTCCGAAAGCTAGATATTGAGCTTCCATTTGATCCAGCAATAGCACTCCTGGGAATATACCCTAGAGACCAAAAAAACACATAGCAGAAACACTATCTGTACTTCTTTATTCATCTCTGCACTATTCACTATAGCTAGAATCTGGAAACAACCTAAATGCCCGAGAACAGAGGACTGGCTAAAGAATCTGTGGTTCATCTACACTATGGAATACTATGCGGCTGTCAGAAAAGATGAAATTATGAAATTTACCTGCAAATGGATGGACATGGAGTCTATCATGCTGAGTGAAATTAGTCAGAAGGAAAAGGACAGATATAGAATGACTGCTTTCATTAATAGGATATAATAGATACCAGTGTTTTACTAAATATGGGAAATGGTAACAGCAGATTAAAACTCACCACTGAATATACACAAAGAGACTTAAGTGATAAACTCTAAATATCTGCAGGGCTAGCCACAATATGTAAAATAAGAGGGAGAGAGATGCAGAGACAGAGAGAGAGAGAGAGAGAAAGAGAGGAAACTGGGGTACCTGCTATTAAGGCGGCCTGGGGGAGGGAGTGGGAGGGGTATATTGGTGGTGGAAATGGGGCACTGGTGGAGGGATGGGTGCTGGAATACTGTATTACCAAGAACCAATTATGAACACCTTTGTAATTGTATGTTTCTTGGTGGTATAATAAAAAAATTTTTAAAAAAGTGTTAGTGTGGTTGCCTCCTGGTAAGACCTCTCTTACTGGCATGAGTACTGATATCTTCTACTTTCTTCTTTACTTTGTGCATGTATAAACTCATTATTCAACATATTTGTAAATAAATGAACGTGAGCACTGGTAGCTCTTTCCTATTCTACAAAGACCTTCCTATAATATTTGCAAATCACATATATGACCCCATTTAATCTTAATTGTGTCTTTAAGAATTCATTCTTTAAATAATAGGGATCAATATTAAAATATCCGATTTGAGAAAGACATATGTTAATCCTTAACATTAATCTATGTTAATACACTAGCATTACTTCCGATAGCATTTTTAGCTATCTAGATGTGCTCTGTATTGTGGTTCTATTTACTATTGCCACACTGTACTGTGTCTTAAATGACTTCTGGTCATAACTGGTATGCCTCATTATTGCTTAATCTTTTGTAGGTATTTTTATTTATATTATATGGGTATCTTTAATTATTTTCCTCTTATGTGGAGCCTGTTAATATGTGTTTTGAGCTGACCTTGATATATGACTAGTAATTCAATACTTAGTAGAATGGAGCAGTGAATAAGTTATAGAACTCTTAGTGACACAGAAAATAAAACAGGGAATTAATTTTTTTATTTGAAAAGCTTGAAATGATCCAGACTAGTTCACTGGAATGGATAATTTTTACTAAACAATGATCTCTACTTCAAAATAGCTTTAAAATTAATGATAGATATTAACTATGACTCATGTAGTTACCAGCACTGAAGAGAGCTTAGTAGCACTGAAGGCATCTTGGGAGTAAAGCAGGAATGTCCTGACAGGTAGGAGGTGCAGAGATGAGACACCAGGAACACGATGTATATCCATTAATATTTTTAATGATCTCCAGCCAGAGGGGCAGCAGCTCTCATCTTGGCAGCTGTCTAACTGACTTTAGCTGACTGACCTGAGCTCACTGACCTGAGCTGACTCACTTGAGCTGACAGACCACCTCCACCAAGACCTCAACTCTCTTCTCCCATAGTCTCAAAGGGCAATACAGCTCATGGTTCACATTACAAAGACATTTCCACATTCTTTGTATAGGACTTAGGAATAATAGGAAGGAGACAACCAGGAACCAAAATTCTGCAGGGGGTGTTATCAGGTAAGATGAGATGAACAAAAGAACGCATTACAGTTGCTAATGCAGCTTTCTGGACTAGCGCATGATGGCAAGGATATGTCAGACAGAAAAACAAGAAAAACCTGTTTTCTGCCTGACTTTAAGCATCGTCCATTAGACTCCATCTTGGGCTAGTTATAGCCAACAAGGAAATGTGCAGAGAAATGACCTAGGATAGCCTTGTCTGTGTACCTGCAGCTTGATTAACAGTCTCACTAGGGAATTCTACATACTAACACTATTAGGAGACAGTCTTCCAGAAGACCCGTGTATCTGTTAACAGGCAGTATCCATCAGAACTTCCTTCGCATATCCTTATATCTACCTTCTGCCAACAGAGAGAAAAAAGACAAGGTCTATATCTGATGATCCAATTTCTCAGGTAGAAAGAGTATGGGATGATGTAACAGTTTCCAAAATCTCGTGAAAGATAATGGTTTAATTGAATAAGTTATGTCTAAAACTGTAGGTCATTCTTAGAGCAATTGGGGAAGAAAACTCTTCTCCTTAATATCAATATCTGCTCTAGTATCTCAAACATTTCCTTAGAATCCAATTTTCAAGAGTAATTAAATAACCAATAATTAAATAACTGATTCTATATTCAAAACTAATTTCACTCTATAAAATTTCCCCACTCTCTTTCTGAATTCTATGCATGGGACTAACCCTCCACTATAGAGTTCATATAATTTTAAATTCTGAAGAAGGGTTTAAGAAAATAATTCCTAGAATAAATTTATGCAAGGTCATCTTTTGAAAGTTGATTTGAAGAGTCACTCTAACACATGTTCCGAGTTTCAATGAGGAAGTTGACTTAAAATACATCAATTATGAAACTGAAAATAATGGGAATAATTATATTAGCACACAAACTCTACATGGTTTTGCATGCATGTTGAATTAAGAAAAGAAGATTCATCTTGTTTTTTTTTTAAGTAACTTACACAATTAAAAGGCACATTCTAATTAAGAGAGCAGTCTACAGTATTGGGAGTCACACATCGTTTTCTATGCCATTTGCAATTGATATGCCAAATACCAGTAACAATTATAGACCTCATTCCCATGACCTGATGGAATGGTTTGAGGCTCTTTATGTTCCTGGAGCAAGCAGGTGCCCTTGGGCTCTACTGGCATGAGACAGCACATATGGAGATGTTACTGGTGCCCGCTCGAGCCAATCGATGATGAACGGGAAGACAGTGATACAGTGACAGTGATTGGCCAACTTATTAATATCCTACCAAATATCAATGACTTATTAAAACATGTTATTTATTATGTTATTTGAAGTCAGAACATATAGATAAGCAATGTAGTTTTTAATAGTGGCAAATTTTTGGAAGGGGAATAGTTTCAGGGTTTCATGCAATAACCAAAACACAAAATTCCTTGGTCTAGTAGTAAGGTAAGGTCTTGTTATCAGGTAATGTTGGAGCAAACGTCCCACTAAAATAAGGAGTAAACCCAAGGGGAAAAAATGGGGAAAATATATTTTGGGTATAAAAGAAAACAAAGAGAAATATTTGGATGAGCAACACAAAATAAAGGAAATGAAGATGCAGGAAAAAGAGACAAAGAGAATGAATTAAAAGCTATGGGCAGTTGTTAGATTGTACAATTTTGTAGTCTATGAAAAGGACATGAGTAAGGTTAGGTTAGTCTAAGTAAATAGAAACTCTAAAATATGTAGAAAAATTAGGCTTGCCTTTTTTCTCTAGTATCACATTCGAAGTTAGTCTGAGTTTCTTAAGTGACACTGCTCATAGATTATTTTTATTATTATTTGCTACTTGTTGCTTCCCTAATTCACTGAATTTAGGTATTGATCTATTGGATCTATCTATTGTCAGAGATCCACCCAGCAGAAGAGCTGATCACAGCCCTGCCTGTCAGAGTCCCATCCTACAACCGTCTATTTCAAGTCTGGACTCCACAGCTCGTCAGAACTCTACTAAGCAGATAAGCTGATCTTTCTCATCTCATAAATAAATGCATGAGACGAGAGGCTACTACAAGAGTATCCCACCCACCCGGCACAGCCTTGCAAGCTACCTTTGTCATATTTGCTATGCCAAGAACCAGCAACAATTATAGACCTCATATCCATGACCTGAGGAATGTTTTGAGGCTCTTCATGGTCCTAGAGCAAGCAGTTACCCTTGGGTTACATTAGCATGTGACAGGACATATGGATATGTTACTGGTGCCCGCTCGAGCAAATTGATGAACTATGGGAATACAAATGAAAGTAATGAAATAATAAGCCACCTAGTGATTAACAAAATAATAAGGCACATAGAAATACTGCTCTCATTTGTGGGATATATCATATCATATTTATATATGTTATATGTATCATCATGTGGGATATATATATAACATATCATATATAAATATGATATTTATATATAATCATAGTGTGAGACTAATACCAAAGGATAGTAGAAATAAGAGAAAGTAAGATTGGGTCAGAAGCCAGCATTAAGTGCTCAGCGATAAGTCAGATGGGATAGAGAAAGGATCACTAACTCAAAGTAAATGGAAATGATCATCCGGATAAGAAATGTGCTGAAAATAGGTAAAAAAATAAACATGATAACCTCTTGGATGTGTATTGCAAACCATACTGCCCAAAAAGGAGAGAGAGAGAACTAAAGAAGAAAAGTGTCTAATATAGAGGCAGTTTGGGGTTGAGAGGGAAAGGATGGGAGGCAACTGGGAACATTGGTGGTGGGAAATGTACACCTGCCAAAGAAAGGGAGTTGGAACATTGGATGACTGACACTCAACAATGAACAACTTTGTAACTGTATCTCAGGATGATTCCATTAAAAATAAGTAAATAAAAATTATCAATCATTAAAAATAATGAGGCATTCAATTTACATCCCCGGAAAATTATTTAATTCTTATAAAATTGAAATGAAAAATATACTTCTAAATTATACAAGAGCAAGTAAAATTTGAAAGTACCCAGCTGAAATGAAGGTGATTTAGGTTAGTGTTTCTGGGGTAGACTTAGAATATACTGAAGATGAAACTGTAAGGTATAGTTAATGGTTTATATAGCAAGATAGTATAAAATGATGTGTTCTGTCCTATGAAGGTGGGGAGGGAACACATCATTTGCACTATATTTGATAAGTATGTTCAGAAATGTATTCACTTATGTATCTATCATAAAACATAGCTTGTCTCATGGGTTATTGTGTGTTTAACATAAAAGATATTTATTTGTGCTAAATTTCTGATAATATTAGTTGGGTTTTTCTTACAAATCAAATTTTACTGTTTGCTCTCAGCCTGAATATTAGTGAACACAATGTCTATTTTCTTAGTAGTAGGCAGGGGAACAAAAGAATAGATGAAACCCAGAAATAAAGGACATGCGGATCTTTTTTCTAGATTAAATATTGTCTGACCTTGGGCAACTCATTTAACTTTCAAGGACATAAATATCCTCATCTGTAGAGTGGGGATAATGATACTAGTCTTATCTACCTCAGAGGATCATCCCGCATCCCAATGGGTTCCGATATGTGAAAAGACTCTGTTTAAAATGTTAACATCATGGTGAATAATTTATATCACATTTTAAATTTCAATCTGATTCCTCCCATGGTACTACTTGGTAAAAGCAACCACTTTTCATGCTTGTTCTCTCTCAATTCTCATGACAATTTGGCTTCTCAAAGCAGGTCAAGCAGACATAAAAATAAACTTGCAAAACTACAGTCTATAAGTTTGGGATATTTTTGCTTTCTTTTAAAGCAAATAATTTTGCTTTCTTTCTTTTGCTTTCTTTATATATTACTTATAATAAGTATATCAAGCAAACTTTGAAGTTTGAATATTATGTTTATCTCAGTAATCAATATCATGCTAATTCTTTTAAAGTATTTATTGAAATAGCTTTCAATTATAATATAACTTTCAGGTATTTATTCTTACAGATTGAAATTTACCCATAGATTACATTGAGTTTAATACTAAATGTCAAATTCTTTTGTCCACCATGCCATTGATCCCCTTTACTCCACATCGCCTTCAGTAACCTGCTTCTTCCAGTATTCCTTTCTGGAAAGCCTTAATTTTACCATAAATTTTAAAAGTTTTGTTTTCTCAGATGTATTTCATTCATTTTATTGATTTTTATATATGCCACACATGAATAAAAGCTTTTGGTGACTGTTTTTATCTGAGTTATTTCACGAAGCATAGTATCGCCTAGGGTCATCCTCGTTGCTGCAAATGCAGAGTTTCATTTCATATTACATCTGAGTATTCAGTCTTGGGTATTTATATACTAATCATGTTTTGTGTGTCCTATCATCTGTTGATAAATACTTTGTTTCCATCTTTTTGGATAAGGTGTATAATTCTGTAATAAATAGAACAACAGATATATCATTCCAAATTAGGGTCACGATCACGATCTCGATCTTCCCGTTGATCATCTATTTGCTAGAGTGGGCACCAGTAATATCACCATATGTCCTGTCTCATGCCAGTAGAGCCAGGGGCATCGGCTTGCTACAGGAACATAAAGAGCCTTAAACCATTATATTAGGTCATGGGAATGACCTAATATAATTGTTACTGGAATTTGGCATATCATATACAACACGAGAAGCTTGCCAGGCTTGTCGAGCAGGAGGCAAACACTTTTAAACACCTCCAAATAAAGCATTTATTGATGAACCGCGGCCGTGGAGTGAGGGAGCGGTGGTCTGGCTTGTTGTGAGGGCTCTGCCGAGGTGGTGGGCCAGAACTAGAACCCACCATGCCTCCCGACTGCCTCATGAACGGCTTTGCACAGGGAGAGCAAGGAACAGCTCTGCCCCATGTGTGAGAGTCTCTGGACCAGCATACCTGGGCGGATTGAGGAAAAAAGCTGCGGCAGGGTGGGTGTTGGTGATCCGGGCTGTGATGGGCTGGTCTGCTGGGTGGAGTTCTGACGAGAGGGAAGTCCAGAAGTGGAAAATGGCGGCGCCCGTGGAGTGAGGAGCGGTGGTCTGGCTTGTTGTGAGGCTCTGCCGAGGTGGTGGGCCAGGGCTAGAACCCGCCATGCCTCCCGACTGCCTCATGAACGGCTTTGCACAGGGAGAGCAAGGAACAGCTCTGCCCCATGTGTGAGAGTCTCAACATGCAGTTGTTACATGATAATCTGACACTATGGACTTCAGACATGCAGGGTGATGGTGAAGAGCAGAATAAAGAAGCGCTGCAGGATGTGGAAGATGAAAATCACTGAGACATAAAAAGCCAACAAGAGAAACCATCTCTGACCACCCCACTCCTTCCCATCCCATTCCCTTTGGAAAGTGCCCCCATTGTCACTGAGAACCACCAAATCTGACTTTTACATTTGGTCTCAGGACTTAGGTTCCTGCCCTGTTGGTTTTTTTAAAAACAGTTTTCAAAAGTTCTTAAAGGCAAGAGTGAATTTCTGTGGGTTTTACTGGTCCCAGCTTTTAGGTTCTTTAAGACACTAACAGGACTGCATAGAGGCTTTTCAGCATTACTGTATTGTCCAAATTAGGGTATCTGTACGATTTCATTAAATCCCCAGAAGTGATGTAACTGGACTCTTTACAATTTTTGTATATAATTTTAGGAATGATCTTCACACTGATTTACATAATTGCTGCACCAAGGTACATAAAATACTGGAAGGAGGGTTCTCTTCTCCCTGTGTCCTCACTAACACTTTATTCTTTGCCTATTGGAAACTGACTACACACTCAGCTGAAGCAAGAATGCTACCTACATTGAAGTTGTTCCAGCCCCTTTAGTTTTTTAATTCTAATAATTATATGTGTGAATATTGTATTCCAATAATATTCTGTTCTAATAATTATTACTTTACAGTATAGTTTGAAATCTGGTAGCTTATATGTCATATTTTTCTTACTGCTTTTGTTAATTGGAATCTTATGGAGTTTTAAATAGACTCTCTGAATTTATTTTCTTCTAAATACTTTAAAACATGCCATTGGGTTTGACATGTAGCTAGATTTGCATTCTATCTACACATTTCTTTAGATAATGAATACATTAAATTAATTTTTTATAACATTAAAACTGTAAATCTATAAGCATATGATGCATTTTGATCTGTTCCATTTCATGATAGATCTTGACAGTTTTCACGTTGTTTATGCCCTTTAACTCACTCCAAGTTACTTGATTCCTTTTCATGCAACTACAAATGAGTATCAAATTATCTGACTGCTATTTTATCATTTAATATATATAATAGATATTGTGTATTAAGTATATATGCTGCTACTCTAATATATTCACTTAACATTTAAATCAATTTCTCTAGTATATTATATTTTATTTATTATAAATTATGTACATTATGTTGTTGGCAAATATCAATACTTTTACTTCCTCCTTGATAATCTGTTAAATATCATATCATTTTAGTCTAATTGCTTCATCTAGATGTACCAAAACTTTAGTAAGTATTAATAATTACAGTAGATTACCTTTGTCCTGCACTTATAAACTTTCAGTAATTATCATTGAACATAATGTTGACTTGATATTTAATATGCATGAGTCCCTTCTATCAATGACAGATTTTATCTTAAACAAATGTTCTTTTGCCATATATTTTATTTTACATCTCTGGAGAAATAAATGTTTATTTGTATTTTGCTGGTGTGGTGCAGTACACCTATCTGATTACATATATAGAATCATTCTTGCACAATCAGAATAAATACCATGCTATTAAGTTGTGTAATGTGCATGTGTGTGCATGTATATGTGCGTTGTGTGGTTTTTGAGTCAAGTCTAGATGTTCTCTGAGTCTCTTAAGATGGTGCCTGTAGGAACATGTACTGGGGATAAAACCCATATCTCCCAGAATACCCATTCCATTGATTTATCTCTCTAGACCAATTTGTACTGTTTTAGCATACTATTCATTTAGTTTTCCAGTATTTAGTTGAGGGTCTGCATCCATGTCTATAAGAGATATAGTGCTATTGCTTTCCTTTTGTGAGATTCTCATGTATAATATAAGAATAACTTAATAATGGCTTCATAAAAATGTTCATAAGTTCATTTCAAGTTCATAAAAATCGTAATTGGTCTGACTTATTTTATTATTGGGGTTTGATAGAATCCATTAGCTCTATTCAATAGCTATATGATCCTATGCTTTTTATTTTTCCCTCTGAAATTCTTTTACGTAGAGGGTATTTGCAAACTGGCAGACAATTTTAGACACAAGAGACTCTTCTCTGCAATTTCAGCAACATGCAATAAAGCAACATATATGACCTAAAAATATAAGACTAGAATCAAGAGTAGCTGAGTCTGAATAGAGAAAGGAGGAACATGACATCAGAGAATCTCCAGCTAAATAATATCATCTAGGGTTCCTCCAGGACGCTATCATTTGTGGGGTAAAAAGGAAGTTGTCACTAGGAGTGTCATCAGGGACAAAATGAAAAGGCTTTTTTTCCTGGGGAGAAGACACTGATGAGCAGAAACTCTTAGTTGAGAGCTTTAAGAACACATAGATGCTGACAAGGCCAGACACTTGAGAGTAAGAAAGTAGTATGAGGGGTCTGATCTTAGGCAACTCAAACCTCTGCTGGTGAATATGTGAATGAACATCACCTCCTGTAGCTGCTAGTCCTTACCGGGCATGGACACCAAAAATTTAGCCCTTAATCACAAGTGAGTGGAGAAGTTCTTACCTATGGATATTGCTGAAAACTAATGTTTCGTGGATAGCCTCTACCTAGGAATATCTCCTCTTTAAACCTACCCTTTGGTTACTGGTTACACTAAGTGATTTCTTATTCCTAAGGATACTGTTGTGTAACTGCATACTTAGGTTGTTTCTTCGGTGTCTTAGAGTGGAGTATATAAAAGTATTTCCAAATTTTTACATCTGCAATCTGATAGAAGGACGCAAACTAGTTGTTTCCAAAAACTGGTTGAGAGCACATCTACAGGCTTTGAGAAATCCTTCTTTGTATGTGTATGTGCTTTTGACATGTAGAATCATCAGAGTCCAAGCTTGTAGTTTCTAGATTTCACTTGTCTGCAGGCACTCTTCAGAAAGAATTAGGCAGAAGTCCTCCACATCAAGTACCTATATTCCGGAAGTACCTCCATTCCAAACCACAATGGAAGGATAACCGGAAATTTGAAGTTAATAGGAAACTATGGACCTTAAGAAACAATCTGTGAAGCGGAAGGTTGCATTTCAAGCCCTCTTCTTAGTTCAAACAATTTATGGGAAGTATTAAATTCATGATACCTTTTTTCTTGATTTTCTTGATTTCTACCCTGTGTTGGTATTATATTTATTTAAATAGATTTAAAGGTTGGCAGTATATAAAGCCCCAAAGTATTCTAGGTAAATATCCTAGAATGATAATCTAGAATAAATAAATTTTCTATAATAATCAAATAGCAAATCAATGTAAAGCAGTCACTCAACTAAACAAAAACCTGTTACTATACAAAATAAAATATAATGAGGGGACAGAAACTGCTAGAAATGTGTCAAAATAAAACTCATGAAAGTTCAAATAGTGGAATTTGAGAATTCTGTACAAAGAGTTTTTAAAAATAATGAATGTGTAAAAGTAAAATAAGAAAATTGGCAAACAATATGATATTAATAACAAGGTCATAATGATTATTTAAAACTTTCAAACTGAGGACCCAGAGAGTGTACAGTAGGTAGGGTGCTTGCCCTACACACAGCCAACTGGGGTTTGAACCTTGACATTTTAAATGGACCCCAAAGCACTGCCAGGAGCAATTACAGGAGTAACTCCTGAGCATTGTCTGGTGTGGCCCTAAGACAACAGAAATAAACAAAACATGGCAAAAAAGTTCAAACTGAAATAATGGTTTTAAAATACAATCTTTGAGGTACAGACTAAAATAGTAGAATTCTACTGTAAAAGAAACAAGAACATAGTGGAAAGTATTTGTTTGGAATGCACACTAGCATAACAGAAAATAGAAGAAATGTAGAATCTAAATATGGTACCAAAGCTCATTGGATTTACAGCAAGAGGATCAATATATGCACAACAGGGCTCCAGGCGGAGGATGTTTCACTGTGGCAAAAAAGACATAGATTTTGCTTTGTTGTTGTTTATTTTTATGATCTATGATATAACCCCAGTCCTCTTTCTATCAAAAAGAGGTTAAGGTGTTTTCCCTGATAAGAACATTTTTCCCTCCAAATCCCTATGAGGTTAATATTCCCAAGGAAACTAGCTAAATAGGCTTTATGTTTTGTAGAATAATGTATATCAGAATCTTTGTTGCTGTTGTTTTTCATACCCCAAGCCTTATTTGAGAATGTTGCCAAGTGCTTGTTCAGGTAAGTCTCAGGACTTAAATATTATTACTCCTGTCTGTCATCTTATAAAAATAGTCAAGTTCAAATCACACTGATAGGACCTTGAGATCTGTGAGGTCAAGACAGAGGCTGAAAATGTACCTGACCTCCTATGTGACTTTACTAAAGTTTGTGATGACAGGCAGTAAATTGAGTGCAGTGTTTCAGAGAGTTGATTTGACAGCTCATAGTAAGTTGTAAAAATTTTTAGAAACTCCTTTCTATTATCTCAAGAATTTGATTACAGTCTAAAGAGGTATAAAATCACACCATCACAAATTTATATACAGAGATGGTCTATATGCAAAAATATATACTCTTAAACACACCACACCCTAATTGTGTGCTTACAGTTCCCTTCAAGAAATTCAAATTATTTGGGAAAATTCTTGATAAAACAAAAATTTTGTAGCATATATTTACCATTGTACAGAGGGGTGATTATAATTCTAACTTTAGATTCATTCATGAAATAACATTATGTAATTGACTCTGTTTATATAAACAACTTTTAATATAATTACGAAGAATGTTATTTGCTTTCTCCTCTTTCTTTTCTTAAGTCTTAGTTTATATTGTTGAAATAAGTAAAACAGAAAATAAGCCACTTCTAATACATATATACATACACACATATGAAAGACGTGGCACATATTAATAATAAATTAAAAGGGTTATGGAATAGAAATCATCATGACTTAGTGAATTCTATAGGGTAAATGACAATATTATTGAAGTCCCTTAAAAAATCTCCCAAATCTATTTATTTTACTATATTTTTTTGGCAGTGGACTCTGAAGCATTGAACTGACACTATATTAAGGTACTGAACTAATAATTTAAACTAACCCTGGCACATACAAATCATGTGGTGAGGGACAGAGGTTACTGTTAACCAATGTTAGCAATAAACTAACATTGCTAAGAAGTACACATCTTTCTGGCCTACTGCAAGACCAAAAAGTTGCTCAATAGGCTGAGTGAAAACTGCCACACAAAGGCATAGTTCAGGTTCCACGTGTACCATTCTGAGTGACATCTGAGAGTCAGAACGAGCTGCAAACACCTTTGGTGTGGTTCCTAACCCCCAAATAAAAGAAAATTAAATTTAAAAAGTAGAACATATAAAGTAGTCTTCTGTGTGCAGGCAAATTATTTCCATCCTATGCTTTACTTCACAACTACAGTTGAAGAAAATAGATAAAATAGAGAAGGAAAATATGCCATAAGATTTGGAGAGACGTTATTAATTAACTATATTACTTTATATGAGAGCAATAAAAATTTAACCAAAATTTCCATTATTTGTTCCATCTTTATTTCTTCTATTTTCCATTCCTTCGAAATATTCTCTTCCTTTTATCAAACTTAGTCAAAACATTGAAGCATAATCAATTTGTTTTTTTAACTTGTATCCATAGTATCCAATCTTAAGTTGTCTAAAAAGAGTGGTTCCATTGATCAAGTTAAAAAAAATATTAAATACTGTGGAGAGAATCTCTTTCTGAATTTCTTTATTTGGTTGATATATTTAAGTAAGCTATTAATTATTAGTACATAGGCTTACTCATGTAAAAATATCACAATGCTTCAAATCATAAAAATGCTTGCTTTCAGATATCAATTAAATTACAGATTTTTCAAATGCATTCTTATAACATTACATTTAAATGCATAAATAATATCTATAGCAAAGATGATTAAAATAGTGATTTTTATTCTTTGAGCTCCAATTCATACCTTGAGAATATAATATTCCATATGCATTAGGGCTAAGAGTTTTAGCACTAATATTTAATTTAATTACAGTTTATACGAGACTTAAGTATGGAATTGTTATGTTATCAAATTAAAAGTGCATTAGACATAGAATACCAAAAAGATTATTAACCATCTCAGAGAAAGGATCATTTACAGAGATCAGTTAAAGATAAATTACTGCAAGGACCACAGCAGACAACATCTTCTTTTATCTCTGAAATGGTGTATACATATATTATTATAGTACAAAAATTAAAAAAATTAGAGTACAGAAAATAGAAACATATTATCAAGATATTTCATGCAGAAATATTTTATGCAAATGCTTTGTACCATACATTTTAGGTGGTTGATTTATGCATCTTTAGAATCCATTACTTTAAAAAAAAAAACAGAAATAGAAAAACTAATAAGGATCGCTTGTGTTTTTACTTAACTTTGAAGGACTAAATAATCCGTTAAAGCACTGAGTAAGATTTACATATATTCAATTTTAAAGGAAAAGCAAATTTTTTGAAAGACAGCTTCTATTAAAGGACTACATTCCATTATTTAACTTAAATAAGCTATGCAAAAATATTTATATATAAAATTGTAGCACAGAATTACTTATAATAGTAAAAAATTGAAAGAACCTTAAAGCTTGATAAGAAGGGATTGGTTTTAAATTAGCATTCTTATGAGGGGCACTAAAAATATTTTTGCTGAAAGTAAAAATAAATAGAAAAAGTTTGCAATATATTGTTAAGTGTAAAAAGAAAGCTACTCATAAAATATATCAAGAATGGCCCCACTTTCATTTTTAAACTTATACAGAGTAAAAGAAAAACTTTAAAATATATGCTTATATTTTCACAATGGCTATTTCGAGGTGGTAAGATTGCAAGTGAATTTTTTTCTATTATCTATAAGCTTTGCTGTATATTCCAAATTGAATAAAATAGAACTCATTATTTTTATAATAAAAGGGTAAGATTATTTTTAAAGAGAAATAGATAAAAAATGCACCCTAAGAACTTCATTTTATACAACCACCATCTATTTCCATTTGCTACTTTTAGGTGGGCCTGTATTTTTTTCACTTTCATACTGTAGAAATATAACATACTGCTTCACTCACAGTATCCTGCTGATTTACTCTTATCCTACTTTGTGTCTGTTTATAAAGAAAAATGTTTATTATAACCAATAAGGAGATAGATGAAAGGGTAAGGGAAAGAAAGATGTAGGGAAGATCAGAGGAGAGGAGAAAATGAAGATGAATGATAAAATGAAATTTTTATATATTTTAGAAATTGCTGAATTCAATATCTACAGGAAGACATTCCTTTTAATGTACCAAATGGATCTATCATAAAATATAACTTTCATGTTTCCTATAAGATACGCATAATCTCCCTTGATAATAATTGAGATTCAAAATAAGATAATATAGAAAACATTTTCCTTCATTTTAATACTATAAATCAGCATAAACAACTCTGGTTCCTAGAAATCAGTGTGGCTACTTAGATTTTTCAACTGAAAATGTATATGGTTGCTTAAAAGCAAAGGAAACATATATATTTTTGTCATATGGCAGAAGTTTTGTTCTATAAAGAAATTTTACTATATTTGTACCTTTGGGACAAAACTCAAGATGTATAAAGCAGTGGCATAATATAACAAGAAAAAATACACACACAGCCCATCATCCAAATAAGGGGAAATAATTAACAGAAACTTCCTAAAAGAGGACAAATACTGGCCAAAATATAAATTATATATATAATTTCAATAACTTGTCATCAGAGAAGAGAAAATCAAAATAACAATGCTATATCACCCCAAACTAATGAGATTGTCACACATCACAAAGAACAAACCAAAAATGATCAGTGTTGGGATACATGTGGGAGAAAGAGACCCCTTATTCACTGCTGGTGGAATGTTGAGTGGTCCAGCTCTTTTTGGGAAAACAATATGGATACTCCTCTTAAAAAATAGGAACTGACCTTCCTAGTTTTGATCATAGTTTTACTCCTCTAAAAACTAGGAATTGACCTTCCTAGTTTGATCATATCAGAATTCTAGATCTGATCCAGGATCCGATCCTGAATTCTGCTTCTTGACATCTGCTCCAAGTAATTAAAGCTATATTCAAAAAGACATCTAGATTTTTATGCATATTGCATCACTATTTACAATAGCCAAAATCTGGAAATGACCCAGGTGTCCAAGAACAGATGATAGATAAAGAAACTGGTATACATACATGATGGAAGGCTACTTGATTATAAGTCAGAATAATTCAAGTTATAACTGTGTGAATGGAACGAGAGCATGTCATGCCAATTGAAGTCATCCAGGAATCATCTACAGACTAAACTGTACCATATGTAGAATATAAAAGACCATAGAAAAGGATAACAAAATAACAGAATCTATGAACTTATCTATACAATGGAGTACTCAGAGAAATGAAACATGGATGTGGTTTAAGAACGGTTGAGTAGGTACTGAGGGGAGGACCTGGGTCTCCAGGTGGAGGCAAATGGACATTAGAGTGGAAGTCTAGTTTTGGTGTATTATATGCATAAAGCCCCACCATTGACAGTATAGTAAAATTGCATATTGCAATGAGTAAATATTTTTAAAAAATAAATAAGATAAAAAAAGCTTTTAAAAAACTCAATTGACAAGAATAAACTTCCGTTAGAATAAGTAAATGTATAAATATACAATGGTAATTAAGTATCAAGAATAAAGAGAAATAAAGAGAACAAAATTTTAGTGTAAATTAAATATAAATGGATACAGATTTAATTAGCCAAATTGCATTGAAAAATAATATCAAAAAGGGAACTTAAAAGGTAAATAAAGATAAAAATATATTTTTTTAAAAATTCTTCCTTTTGTTGAGGAGGGCACAGCCAGTAATTTGTAGGGCTTACTCTATACTCTGCACTCAGGGCTCAAGCATGGAATACTCAGGATCCATATGGGGACACTGGGGTTGCGCCCTGAATTTTGTTGGTTGTGTGCAAAGCAAGAACCCAATCTGTTGCATTATGGCTCTCTCATCTTAATTTCTTCCTTTAAAATATGCACATGCTTTCTATATATTCAAATTAACTGAGATAACCATAGCAAACACAGGATATTGAAGAAGACTTTTGTTGTTAGCTTTTAAAATATTTTCTTTTCTGTCCTTTCTCTTCTATAATATTTTCCATTCTCAGATATGTAATAGAGCATTGTATACCTTCATATTTCTTTACTTGTGCTCACAACAATCTGTTCTTGTAATGGAATAGATTTGTGTCTACAATAATACAGTGGGTAGAGAATTCAGCTTGCATGTGACTGACCAGGGTTTTATTTCTGACCCTCAGATGGTTTCTCCAGTGTCTTTGAGTTACAATTCTATTGCACAGAGACAGGAGACGTCATCATGAAGTCCAAAACCTAATAGATGTATAGGTTTGTATACATCTGTATTACATACCATAATACAGATATGACAAAAACAATGCCATTATATGCCTATTAATGTTTGTATTCTTTATCGCTCCTTGTATATACAACATTATAAGTAAAAACTTAAAACATATATCCCTATTCTCTAATTTTGTGTTCTTAGATTCTCAGGAGTGGATTTTATGAATATATGTTCTCCAATATTCTGTACACTTATCTAGATTGCTTTTCAAAAAGACTTTCCATTTAAATATCCATAAGCAATTTCCCCACCTGCAAAAAGTGTTAAAACTCAAAAAATTTCCCAGCCTGATAGTTATAAAGTAATAACACATTTGTATTTGCATTTTCTAACTACCACTGTTGAATTTTTTGTTCTGCTTTGTTTTGCCATATGGGTTTTCTTCTTTATTGTTTAATTTTCATGCTCATCAATAGCTAATATTAAAGTGATAATACAAACTTTTTTCTCAGATCCTATATTGCAAATTTTTCCTTAAAGTTGTAGTTAATTGACTGATGTGTCATACTTTCACAAATGTATTCATCATTAATTAACTCTCCTTTTTATTAGCTTCTCAATTTCTCTTGTTTTCTCTATATCTATATGCATAATTTGTATATATATTAGTTTAATTTATATTGTTTATATATCACATTTTGTATTATATAATATATTATTTATATATTATTTGAATATGTATTACATATATGATTTGTTTTGTTTTTCTTTTGGGCCAATGCAGATGTACTCAGGAACTACTCCTAGCTGTGTGCTCAGGGATCACCTTTGGCAAAGCTCAGTTTTTGGAGACTCTATGTTATGCCTCAGATACAAATCAGAGCCAGCTTGATGCAAGGAAATTGACCCCCTTTACCTCACTATGGTTTAATATTGTTGACTTTTACATATTGAGGTATATAATTAATACAGCTTCATTACAACTGAAGTATAAAAGATCGTCTACTACTTCTTTATATCACTTTTTAGTTAGATTTATTTCTTTTATCAGTGTGTAAATATATTTTAAATCATTTACCCATTTATCACTAAACATTTGATTTTTCCTACCCTGACTGTTGTAATGAACCCATAAGCCATTTTGAATTAATGTTTTTGTATTTTTTGGTATATAAACCAAGAAATGAAATTGCTAGTCAAATAAGAGCTATGTTTCTTTTTAAGAGCAACAACTGTTTGTTTATCACCAGAGCCAAACCAGGCAAGATTCCTAAGAAGAGTAAATGGGGTTCATCCTTCACCACAACTCACCAGCATAGGAAGCTTTTTGGTCATTTTTGATATATGTTTTCTCACTAGTGTGTGATATTAATTCTTGTCCTTTAAATTGCATTTCCACAATAACAGTTGACAGTTGGACAAGGAACACATTCAAATGTTTCATTTCTATTCAATATGTTTTCATTTCCATTCCAATTTTCCTCATAATGGAGTTTCTTCTATCTTCTACCTTTTGATGCAATTTTGCTTTTATAATTGTTTTGTGAGTACTTCTAGACATTGGATATTAACACTGTAATGTATATATGCAAATATTTATAGACACTCCAATATCTTAATTTTGCTTCAGTTTTTTGCCATGCAAAATATATTTTTGTTTTATGTAGTCCCATTTTGTTTATTCTTACATATATATTATCTTTGAAAATGAAATCAATTCACTGAAGATACCTTTGAGATTTCTATTGATGAGAGTCTAACAATGCAATTCTGGGGGCCATTCTTGACACAGTCTGTTATGAATTAATTTTGTATCACTTGATCCCCTTGATCACTTGAATCCCGTTACATCAATTCTTGAGTGGGCACCAGTAACATTTCCCATTTGACTCATCGTGCCAATGTAGCCTAATGGCATCTGGTTGATTCAGGAATATGAAGAGCCTCAAACCATGCCTTCAGAGTCCTGACAAGGAAGTCTGACCATCTTGTAGGTGGGCGGCCACATGATCTTTTGACATCCAGTAGGATCCAGTCAGCCAATGGTTCTAGTCCAGCGGTCATCTCCCAAATGCGCATTACATGTCTAGCCCATCTGATTTTCGATGCCTTGGCAAACAAGACAGCATCCCTGATTCTGAAATAGTGATGGAGGTCAAACTCCGGATTCCTTCTCTCACTTGAGTGAGTCGTGATATTCAAGCATAGCTCTTTCAATTCCACTCTGGGAGACCTGAATAGCATTCTCATCTTGCTTTTTAGGGCCCAGGTCTGTGAGCTATATGTTAATGCAGATAGAATGGGTGGAGTCAAAGAGATGTGCCCCGAGCCAGAGTTCTTTTTGTGCTCTTCGCTATTTCTTCGATGCCTTTGAAGGCATTCCATGCCACTCTTCCTCCTGCGCAGCTCTGGTTTTAGATCGTTCATCTATGTTGACCTCCTCGACTCTGGGTACACATAACTGCTGCATTCAGGAATCTCTTACCATTGAGAGTGAATGGGTCCCCTGAAACTAGTTAATTTTCCATAAACATACTTTTCCTTTAGATTCATCTGTAGACCTATCTTTCCACATGTCTCAAAGTCAAAGTCAGCCAGCATTTGTGCCACTATGGCTAATGTTTGGTGTTATTAGAACTGTGTCATCAACAAAGCTTAGGTGGTGTAGTTCCTAACCATCTATCCTCACTCCCATTCCTTCCCATTCTAATTGCCGCATGATGTTATTCATTGTGGTGCTTTGAAGAGTTTTGGTGAAATGGTATCACCCTGCTGATCCCCTCTTTGACATCAATGATCACTTCCTGGTAGAATGGTGAGATCCTGGTGGTCAATCCAATACAGCTCACGAAGATCTTGATGTATTGGGTTTACTACCCTGTTAGGCTAGGGCTTGGTGACCGCTTCCAGTCTCCACAGAATCAAAGCTTTCTTTTAAATCAATGAACGTGAGACAGAGCATTTTGCCTATACCATCAGAATATTTCTTATTCTGTAATATTTCTATATACCACCGAAAGTCCATTGAAGATGATTGACCACATCATCTTCAATCGACGGTTTTGTCTGACCGATGTTGCTGCCATTTCCCAAATTCCAAACAGGATCAGACCACAGTCTCCTTCTTGCAAAATTCTAGTTCACGCTAATGGGGGAGAAAGGCTGCAGAGTTTAAGAATAGAATTCCCAGAACGACCACCAACTGGGAACTCTTTGGAAGCATTGCAACAACATGGAAGATGCCACCATTGACGACATCATGAAGAATACAACCGACTGTTTCAGCACCTCCATGATTGTGCAAAGAATGCCGAGAGAGTAAAAACACTTAAGGACGCCTGTCTACAGAAACTCTAGAAGCTCATTCGCCAGATTGTGGCAAGTAACGGCAGCCTCGGCCACTAAATGCTAATGTCCAAGCTTGTAAAGCGGTGCAGAGAAGTAATAAAGGAAAACCCCAAAGACAAAAGAGCGAAATACGGAAGATGTAGAAGAAGAGGGGAAGAGACATTTTGCCTCCGCCTGTCCCTTCGCCAACTATAAGACCAAGATGACTGCCCACCTCGACGCCCTAAATGGGATCTATGACATCTTCCAGAAAGGCAAATGGAGAAGATGTATCCAGACTTCTACCCAGATGTCTGATAGCCACTGTCCACCAGCCCCCTTACCAAATTCCACAAGATGGTATGTCTATTCCAAAGTTCTCCCTTCTGAAATCTGGCGCCATTTCTATCAGTAAAGAAGGAACAGCACCAGGCCCAGACAAAGTCAGACCCAACACCTGGAAGAATCGCCACCAATGAACTAATTATTACACTAAAGCTCTGCTCTTCCACAGTACTTGTCTGAAATGCAAGGTGCCCTCTCCCAATGGGAAAACCAGTAGGACAGTTCTACTGTTCAAGAAGGGAGACATTCTATGACATCTGCAACTATCTCCACATCTGCCTGTTGTTGTCCTCTACAATCTATTTAACGAGTCATCCTGAACAGATTGCTTAGAACACTAAATGAAGGACAACCGTGAAATCAAGCAGGTCTCGGAAAGGATTCAGCACAATCGACCATATGCAATAGTAACCAATCATTGATTTGTTAGAGGTACAAGATGCTGCTCTGTCTCCCGTTCATTGATTTAATTTTGTATATAACGGTATGATGCCTTGGATAAAAGTTTCTGCACCTTTTGAAATAGCAGTCAAATCTCCCAACAATTTAATGAAGACAGCTATCTTCCCTTCAGACTCAACGTTCCATGTGCCTAGT
>JAJIBD010026461.1:0-42833 GCA_021461705.1 Cryptotis parvus
TGGATCAGCAATGGAACAGAGAACAATGAGATGAAGCCAGGCGGAACAACATAAGAATCAAGGGAGTTCCAGAGGGACAGGAAAGTAACCCAAGGAAATTAAAACAGTTAAAATCATCCTGGCTGAAAAGTTCCCCGAGTTAAAGGATGAAGGCATCCAGATCCAGGAAGCCCGACGCGTACCAGCAAGAAGAGACCCCAATAGAAAGACCCCAAGACACATCCTAGTCAAAGTAACGGATGGCATAGACAGAGACAGAATTCTTCAGGTAGCTAGATCAAAGAAGGAAATTGTATACAAGGAGCATCCATTCGACGTTCAGCAGACTTCTCAGAAGACACCCCCAAGCCCGAAGGCAGTGGTGGGATATAGTAAAAAACTTAATGAAATGAACGCCTCAGCAAGAATTCTTTATCCGGCTCAAACTCTCACTCAGATTTGAAGGGCAGATATACAACTTCTTGGATAAACAACAGCTTAGGAACTTTGTCAAATCAAAAACCAACCTTAAAAGAAGGACTCAATGATCTACTATAAGACGAGACATAACCCAACAGAACAACCAACCTATACAGAAAGATGGCACAAAATCCCATGACAATAATCTC
Source organism: Cryptotis parvus (assembly GCA_021461705.1). Classification (NCBI taxonomy): domain Eukaryota; kingdom Metazoa; phylum Chordata; class Mammalia; order Eulipotyphla; family Soricidae; genus Cryptotis; species Cryptotis parvus. The sequence goes on from JAJIBD010026461.1 coordinate 609, forward strand.
TCTCAATGTCAATGGTCTAAATGTCCCAGTTAAGAGACACAGAGTGGCAAAATGGATCACAAAATTGAATCCGACATTCTGCTGCCTTCAAGAAACACACCTGAACAATCAGAGCAAAAGACAGGCTCAAAATAAAAGGCTGGAAAACAATCCTTCACTCAAACAACCCATCCAAAAAGGCTCGGGGTAGCCATACTGGTATCTGACAAGATAGACCTCAGGCTGAAGAAGGTCAGAAGGGACAGTGAAGGTCACTTGTTAATAGTCAAGGGATGCATATATCAGGAAGAAATCATGCTATTAAACATATATGCACCCAACGAGGGACCAGCAAAATACCTAAAACAACTACTAATAGACTTCAAAGAAGACATTGACAGCAACACAATTGTAGTTGGAGATTTCAACACTGCTCTATCAACCCTGGATAGATCAACAAGATTGAAACTTACCAAGGAAATACTGGCCCTAAAAAGAGAGAGATGGAAGAAAAGAGGGCTGGTAGACATATACAGGGCATTTCATCCCCAAAAAGCTGAATACACTTTCTTCTCCAGTGCACATGGAACATACTCCAAAATAGATCACATGCTGAGCCATAAATCATACCTCCATAAAATCAAGACGATAGAAATTGTGCCAACTATTTTTTTCAGACCATGATGCAATGAAAATAGAAGTTAATTGTACACAAACAAACCAATACCAAGTACCTGGAAACTAAACAGCTCACTGCTGAACAACCAGCAAGTCATAAAAGAAATCAAAGAGGAAATCCAAAGATTCCTTGGAAACAAATGAGACTGAAGACACGAATTACCAGAACTTGTGGGATACAGCAAAAGCAGTGTTAAGAGGCAAGTTCATAGCTCTTCAGGCATTCATCAGAAAAGAAGAAAAGGCCATCATAAACAGTCTGACTTCCCAACTTAAGATCTTAGAGAGTGATCAACAAAAGGAGCCCAACCCAAGCAGAAAGAAAGAAATAATAAATCTTAGAGCAGAAATCAATGAGATGGAATGTCAAAAACAATCCAGAAGATCAACAAATCCAAAAGCTGGTTCTTTGAAAAAATAAACAAGATTGACAAACCACTTGCAAGAATTGTAAGAAAAGGAAAAGAGAGAACCCAAATAAATAGAATCAGAAATGAAAATGGGGACATCACAACTGAAAACACAGAAATTCAAAAGATCATCAGAGATTACTATGAGAGCCTGTACGCCACGAAACAAGAGAACCTAGAAGAAATGGACAAATTCCTGAATTCCTATAGCTTCCCAAGTCTGCAACAAGAAGATTTGGAATACCTCAACAAATCTATCTCCATCGATGAAATAGAATCGGTAATCAAAAGTCTCCCCCAAACACAAAAAGCCCAGGTCCAGTTGGATTCACCAGTGAATTCTACAAAACCTTTAAAGAGGACCTACTCCCAATTCTTTTAAGCACTTCCGGCAAATTGAAGAAACAGAAACACTCCCAAATAGCTTTTACGAGGCGCATATCACCCTGATACCCAAAGCAGACAAAGATGCCACAAAAAAGGACAACTACAGACCAATCTCCCTGATGAATACAGATGCTAAGATCTTCAACAAAATACTAGCAAATAGAATCCAAAGAGTCATCAAAAAGATTGTACACCATGACCAAGTGGGATTCATCCCGGGAATGCAAGGATGGTTCAACATCCGCAAGTCAATCAACATAATACATCATATCAACAAAAGAAAAATAAAAACCATATGATCATATCAATAGATGCAGAGAAGGCATTTGACAAGATTCAACACCCGTTCATGATGAAAGCTCTCCGTAAAATGGGGATTGAAAAGGAACCTTCCTCAAGATAATCCAGGCCATCTACTACAAGCCCACAGCGAGCATCATTCTCAATGGGGAAAAACTGAAAGCCTTCCCCTTAAGATCAGGGACAAGACAAGGCTGCCTGCTCTCACCACTTCTATTCAATATAGTACTGGAAGTACTTGCCATAGCAATCAGGGAAGAAAAAGACATTAAGGGCATCCAGATAGGAAGGGAAGAAGCCAAGTTATCACTATTTGCAGATGACATGATATTATACCTGGAAAACCCAAAACTCTCTACCAAGAGGCTCCTAGAAATAATACATTCTTATAGTAGAGTAGCAGGGTACAAAATCAATACCCAAAAGTCAATGGCCTTCCTATATGCAAACAGCGAAAGAGAAGAAAGGGACATTAAACAAACTACCCCATTCACAATTGCACCGTAGAAAATCAAATACCTAGGGAATCAGTTTGACAAAGAATGTAAAGGATCTCTACAAATAAAACTACAAAATGTTACTTCAGGAAATAAAAGAAGACCTGAGGAAATGGAGACACATTGCCTGCTCATGGTTTGGAAGGATTAACATTATCAAAATGGTAATACTCCCTAGAGCTTTATACAGATTCAATGCGGTCCCTATAAAGATACCCAAGATGTTCTTCAAAGAAATTGAACAAATACTCCTGAAATGTGTATGGAATAACAAAACCCCATGAATAGCTAAAGCAATACTTGGGAAAAAGAAGATGGGAGGTATCACTTTCCCCAACCTCAAGCTCTACTACAGAGCAGTTGTAATTAAGACAGTGTGGTATTGGTATAGAGACAGACCCGTAGACCTATGGAATAGAACTGAGTATCCTGAAACACACTCACAAATATACAACCACTTAATCTTCGATAAAGGAGCAAAAAATATTAAGTGGAGCAAAGAAAGCCTCTTAAACTAATGGTGCTGGGAAAACTGGGCAGCTACATGTAAAAAATGAACTTAGATCTCCTTCTAACGCCATGCACAAAAGTCTGATCAAAATGGATTCTAGATCTCGATATCAGACATGAATCTATAAGGTACATCGAAGAAAACATAGGAGAAACACTCTACGACATCGAAACGAAAAGTATCTTTTAAAGATGACACACCATTGACCAAGCAAATGGAAGCAAAGATAAACAAATGGGATTATATAACTAAAAAGCTTCTGCACCTCAAAAAGAAACGCTGACCAAGATACAAAGACAATCCACAGAGTGGGAAAGGATATTCACCCAATACCCATCGGACAAGGGGTTTATATCCAGGGATATATCAGGCACTGGTAGCACTCCACAAGAAGAAAACAGCCAACCCCATCAAAAAATGGGGGGAAGAAATGAACAGAAGCTTCCAAAAAAGAAGAAATTCGAATGGCCAAAAGGCATATGAAAAAGTGCTCTTCATCTTTAATCATCAGGGAGATGCAAATCAAAACAACAATGAGGTACCATCTCACACCACAGAGACTGGCACACATCCAAAACAGCAAGAACAACCGGTGCTGGCATGGATGTGGGGAAAAAGAGACTCTCATCCACTGCTGGTGGGAGTGCCGACTGGTCCAGCCCTTTTTGGAAAAACAATATGGGCATTCCTCCGAAAAGCTAGATATTGAGCTCCCATTTGATGCAGCAATAGCACTCCTGGGAATATACCCTAGAGACCAAAAAACACATAGCAGAAACACTATCTGTACTTCTTTATTCATCTCTGCACTATTCACTATAGCTAGAATCTATAAACAACCTAAATGCCCGAGAACAGAGGACTGGCTAAAGAAACTGTGGTTCATCTACACTATGGAATACTATGCGGCTGTCAGAAAAGATGAAATTATGAAATTTACCTGCAAATGGATGGACATGGAGTCTATCATGCTGAGTGAAATTAGTCAGAAGGAAAAGGACAGATATAGAATGACTGCATTCATTAATAGGATATAATAGATACCAGTGTTTTACTAAATATGGGAAATGGTAATGGCAGATTAAAACTCACCACTGAATATACACAAAGAGACTTAAGTGATAAACTCTGAATATCTGCAGGGCTAGCCACAATATGTAAAATAAGAGGGAGAGAGATGCAGAGACAGCGAGAGAGATAGAGAGAGAAAGAGAGGAAACTGGGGTACCTGCTATTAAGGCGGCCTGGGGGGGGGAGGGGGGGGGTATATTGGTGGTGGAAATGGGGCACTGGTGGAGGGATGGGTGCTTGAATACTGTATTACCAAGAACCAATTATGAACACCTTTGTAATTGTATGTTTCACGGTGGTATAATAAAAAAAAATAAAAAAGTGTTAGTGTGGTTGCCTCCTGGTAAGACCTCTCTTACTGGCATGAGTACTGATATCTTCTACTTTCTTCTTTACTTTCTGCATGTATAAACTCATTACTCAACATATGTGTAAATAAATGAACGTGAGCACTGGTAGCTCTTTCCTATTCTACAAAGACCTTCCCTATAATATTTGCAAATCACATATATGACCCCCATTTAATCTTAATTTGTGTCTTTAAGAATTCATTCTTTAAATAATAGGGATCAATATTAAAATATCCGATTTGAGAAAGACATATGTTAATCCTTAACATTAATCTATGTTAATACACTAGCATTACTTCCGATAGCATTTTTAGCTATCAAGATGTGCTCTGTATTGAGGTTCTATTTACTATTGCCACACTGTACTGTGTCTTAAATGACTTCTGGTCATAACTGGTATGCCTCATTATTGCTTAATCGTTTGTAGGTATTTTTATTTATATTATATGGGTATCTTTAATTATTTTCCTCTTATGTGGAGCCTGTTAATATGTGTTTTGAGCTGACCTTGATATATGACTAGTAATTCAATACTTAGTAGAATGGAGCAGTGAATAAGTTATAGAACTCTTAGTGACACATAAAATAAAACAGGGAATTAATTTTTTTATTTGAAAAGCTTGGAAATGATCCAGACTAGTTCACTGCAATGGATAGTTTTTACTAAACAATGATCTCTACTTCAAAATAGCTTTAAAATTAATGATAGATATTAACTATGACTCATGTGAGTTACCAGCACTGAAGAGAGCTTAGTAGTACTGAAGGTATCTTGGGAGTAAAGCAGGAATGTCCTGTCAGGTAGGAGGTGCAGAGATGAGACACCAGGAACACGATGTATATCCATTAATATTTTAATGATCTCCAGCCAGAGGGGGCAGCAGCTCTCATCTTGGCAGCTGACTAACTGACTTTAGCTGACTGACCTGGAGCTCACTGACCTGAGCTGACTCACTTGAGCTGACAGACCACCTCCACCAAGACCCCAACTCTCTTCTCCCATAGTCTCAAAGGGCAATACAGCTCATGGTTCACATTACAAAGACATTTCACATTCTTTGTATAGGACTTAGGAATAATAGGAAGGAGACAACCAGGAACCAAAATTCTGCAGGGGGTATTATCAGGTAAGATGAGATGAACAAAAGAACATTACAGTTCCTAATGCAGCTTTCTGGACTAGCGCATGATGGCAGGGATATGTCAGACAGAAAAACAAGAAAAACCTGTTTTCTGCCTGACTTTAAGCATCGTCCATTAGACTCCATCTTGGGCTAGTTATTGCCAACAAGGAAATGTGCAGAGAAATGACCTAGGATAGCCTTGTCTGTGTACCTGCAGCTTGATTAACAGTCTCACTAGGGAATTCTACATACTAACACTATTAGGAGACAGTCTGCCAGAAGACCCCGTGTATCTGTTAACAGGCAGTATCCATCAGACCTTCCTTCGCATATCCTTATATCTACCTTCTGCCAACAGGGAGAAAAAGACAAGGTCTATATCTGATGATCCAATTTCTTAGGTAGAAAGAGTATGGGATGATATATCTGTTTCCAAAATCTCGTGAAAGATAATGGTTTAATTGAATAAGTTATGTCTAAAACTGTAGGTCATTCTTAGAGCAATTGGGGAAGAAAACTCTTCTCCTTAATATCAATATCTGCTCTAGTATCTCAAACATTTCCTTAGAATCCAATTTTCAAGAGTAATTAAATAACCAATAATTAAATAACTGATTCTATATTCAAAACTAATTTCACTCTATAAAATTTCCCCACTCTCTTTCTGAATTCTATGCATGGGACTAACCCTCCACTATAGAGTTCATATAATTTTAAATTCTGAAGAACGGTTTAAGAAAATAATTCCTAGAATAAATTTATGCAAGGTCATCTTTTGAAAGTTGATTTGAAGAGTCACTCTAACACATGTTCCAGAGTTTCAATGATGAAGTTGACTTAAAATACAGCAATTATGAAACTGAAAATAATGGGAATAATTATATTAGCACACAAACTCTACATGGTTTTGCATGCATGTTGAATTAAGAAAAGAAGATTCACCTTGTTTTTTTTTAAGTAACACAATTAAAAGGCACATTCTAATTAAGAGAGAGCAGTCTACAGTATTGGGAGTCACACATCGTTTTCTATGTCATTTACAATTATTAGTAATATTGGCCAACTTATTAATATCCTACCAAATATCAATGACTTATTAAAACATGTTATTTATTATGTTATTTGAAGTCAGAACATATAGATAAGCAATGTAGTTTTTAATAGTGGCCAATTTTTGGAAGGGGAATAGTTTCAGGGTTTCATGCAATAACAAAACACAAAATTCCTTGGTCTAGTAGTAAGGTAAGGTCTTGTTATCAGGTAATGTTTGAGCAAACGTCCCACTAAAATAAGGAGTAAACCCAAGGGAAAAATGGGGGAAAATATATTTTGGGTATAAAAGAAAACAAAGAGAAATATTTGGATGAGCAGCACAAAATAAAGGAAATGAAGATGCAGGAAAAAGAGACAAAGAGAATGAATTAAAAGCTATGGGCAGTTGTTAGATTGTACAATTTTGTAGTCTATGAAAAGGACATGAGTAAGGTTAGGTTAGTCTAAGTAAATAGAAACTCTAAAATATGTAGAAAAATTAGGCTTGCATTTTTCTCTAGTATCACATTCGGAGTTAATTAGTCTGAGTTTCTTAAGTGACACTGCTCATAGATTATTTTTTATTATTTGCTACTTGTTGCTTCCCTAATTCACTGAATTTAGGTATTGATCTATTGGATCTATCTATTGTCAGAGCTCCACCCAGCAGAAGAGCTGATCACAGCCCTGCCTGTCAGAGTCCCATCCTACAACCATCTATTTCAAGTCTGGACTCCACAGCTCGTCAGAACTCTACTAAGCAGATAAGCTGATCTTTCTCTCTCTCATAAATAAATGCATGAGACGAGAGGCTACTACAAGAGTATCCCACCCACCCAGCACAGCCTTGCAAGCTACCTTTGTCATATTTGCTATGCCAAGAACCAGCAACAATTATAGACCTCATATCCATGACCTGAGGAATGTTTTGAGGCTCTTCATGGTCCTAGAGCAAGCAGTTACCCTTGGGTTACATTAGCATGTGACAGGACATATGGATATGTTACTGGTGCCCACTCGAGCAAATTGATGAACTATGGGAATACAAATGAAAGTAATGAAATAATAAGCCACCTAGTGATTAACAAAATAATAAGGCACATAGAAATACTGCTCTCATTTGTGGGATATATCATATCATATTTATATATGTTATATGTATCACATCATGGGATATATATAACATATCATATATAAATATGATATATATATATATATGTATATATAGATATAATCATAGTGTGAGACTAATACCAAAGGATAGTAGAAAAAAGAGAAAGTAAGATCGGGTCAGAAGCCAGCATTAAGTGCTCAGTGATAAGTCAGATGGGATAGAGAAAGGATCACTAACTCAAAGTAAATGGAAATGATCATCCGGATAAGAAATGTGCTGAAAATAGGTAAAAAAATAAATATGATAACCTCTTGGATGTGTATTGCAAACCATACTGCCCAAAAGGAGAGAGAGAGAACTAAAGAAGAAAAGTGTCTAATATAGAGGCAGTTTGGGGTTGAGAGGGAAAGGATGAGAGGCAACTGGGAACATTGGTGGTGGGAAATGTACACCTGCCAAAGAAAGGGAGTTGGAACATTGGATGACTGACACTCAACAATGAACAACTTTGTAACTGTATCTCAGGATGATTCCATTAAAAATAAGTAAATAAAAATTATCAATCATTAAAAATAATGAGGCATTCAATTTACATCCCTGGAAAATTATTTCTTATAAAATTGAAATGAAAAATATACTTCTAAATTATACAAGAGCAAGTAAAATTTGAAAGTACCCAGCTGAAACGGAAGGTGATTTAAGTTAGTGTTTCTGGGGTAGACTTAGAATATACTGAAGATGAAACTGTAAGGTATAGTTAATGGTTTATATAGCAAGATAGTATAAAATGATGTGTTCTGTCCTATGAAGGTGGGGAGGGAACACATCATTTGCACTATATTTGATAAGTATGTTCAGAAATGTATTCACTTATGTATCTATCATAAAACATAGCTTGTCTCATGGGTTATTGTGTGTTTTAACATAAAAGATCTTTATTTGTGCTAAATTTCTGATAATATTAGTTGGGTTTTTCTTACAAATCAAATTTTACTGTTTGCTCTCAGCCTGAATATTAGTGAACACAATGTCTATTTTCTTAGTAGTAGGCAGGGGAACAAAAAGAATAGATGAAACCCAGAAATAAAGGACATGCAGATCTTTTTCTAGATTAAATATTGTCTGACCTTGGGCAACTCATTTAACTTTCAAGGACATAAATATCCTCATCTGTAGAGTGGGGATAATGATACTAGTCTTATCTACCTCAGAGGATCATCCCGCATCCCAATGGGTTACGATATGTGAAAAGACTCTGTTTAAAATGTTAACATCATGGTGAATAATTTATATCACATTTTAAATTTCAATCTGATTCCTCCCATGGTACTACTTGGTAAAAGCAACCACTTTTCATGCTTGTTCTCTCAATTCTCATGACAATTTGGCTTCTCAAAGCAGGTCAAGCAGACATAAAAATAAACTTGCAAAACTACAGTCTATAAGTTTGGGATATTTTTGCTTTCTTATAAAGCAAATATTTTTGCTTTTCTTTTTTGCTTTCTTTACATATTACTTATAATAAGTATATCAAGCAAACTTTGAAGTTTGAATATTATGTTTATCTCAGTAATCAATATCATGCTAATTCTTTTAAAGTATTTATTGAAATAGCTTTCAATTATAATATAACTTTCAGGTATTTATTCTTACAGATTGAAATTTGCCCCATAGATTACATTGAGTTTAATACTAAATGTCAAATTCTTTTGTCCACCATGCCATTGATCCCTTTACTCCACATCGCCTTCAGTAACCTGCTTCTTCCAGTATTCCTTTCTGGAAAGCCTTAATTTTACCATAAAGTTCAAAAGTTTTGTCTTTTCATATGTGTTTCATTCATTTTATTGATTTTTATATATGCCACACATGAATAAAAGCTTTTGGTGACTGTTTTTATCTGAGTTATTTCACGAAGCATAGTATCGTCTAGGGTCATCCTCGTTGCTGCAAATGCAGAGTTTCATTTCATATTACATCTGAGTATTCTATCTTGGGTATTTATATACTAATCATGTTTTGTGTGTCCTATCATCTGTTGATGAGTACTTTGTTTCCATCTCTTGGATAAGGTGTATAATTCTGTAATAAATAGGACAACACATATATCATTCCAAATTAGTGTATCTGTAATGCGATTTCATTAATTCCCCAGAAGTGATGTAACTGGATTCTTTACAATTTTTGTATATAATTTTAGGAATGATCTTCACACTGATTTACAAAATTGCTGCACCAATGTACATACAAATACTGGAAGGAGGGTTCTCTTCTCCCTGTGTCCTCACCAACACTTTATTCTTTGCCTATTGGAAACTGATTACACTCTCAGCTGAAACAAAACGCTACCTACCATGAAGTTGTTCCAGCCCCTTTGTTTTTCAATTCTATTAATTATATGTGTGAATATTTTATTCCAATAATATGCTGGTCTAATAATTATTACTTTACAGTATAGTTTGAAATCTGGTAGCTTATATGTCATATTTTTCTTGCTGCTTTTGCTAATTGGAATCTTATGGAGTTTTAAATAGACTCTCTGAATTTATTTTCTTCTAAATACTTTAAAACATGCCATTGGGTTTGACATGTAGCTAGACTTGCATTCTATCTACACATATCTTTAGATAATGAATACAATAAATTAATTTTTATAATATTAAATCTTTAAATCTATAAGCATATGATGTATTTTGATCTGTTCCATTTCATGATAGATCTTATTGACAGTTTTCACATTGTTTATGCCCTTTAACTCACTCCAAGTTACTTGATTCCTTTTCATGCAACTACAAATGAGTATCAAATTATCTGACTACTACTTTATCATTTAATATATATAATAGATATTGTGTATTAAGTACATATGCTGCTACTCTAATATATTCACTTAACATTTAAATCAATTTCTCTAGTATATTATATTTTATTTATTATAAATTATGTACATTATGTTGTTGGCAAATATCAATACATTTACTTCCTCCTTGATAATCTGTTAAATATCATATCATTTTAGTCTAATTGCTTCATCTAGATGTACCAAAACTTTAGTAAGTATTAATAATTACAGTAGATTACCTTTGTCCTGCACTTATAAACTTTCAGTAATTATCATTGAACATAATGTTGACTTGATATTTAATATGCATGAGTCCCTTCTATCAATGACAGATTTTATCTTAAACAAATGTTCTTTTGCCATATATTTTATTTTACATCTCTGGAGAAATAAATGTTTATTTGTATTTTGCTGGTGTGGTGCAGTACACCTATCTGATTACATATATAGAATCATTCTTGCACAATCAGAATAAATACCATGCTATTAAGTTGTGTAATGTGCATGTGTGTGCATGTATATGTGCGTTGTGTGGTTTTTGAGTCAAGTCTAGATGTTCTCTGAGTCTCTTAAGATGGTGCCTGTAGGAACATGTACTGGGGATAAAACCCATATCTCCCAGAATACCCATTCCATTGATTTATCTCTCTAGACCAATTTGTACTGTTTTAGCATACTATTCATTTAGTTTTCCAGTATTTAGTTGAGGGTCTGCATCCATGTCTATAAGAGATATAGTGCTATTGCTTTCCTTTGTGAGATTCTCATGTATAATATAAGAATAACTTAATAATGGCTTCATAAAAATGTTCATAAATTCATTTCAAGTTCATAAAAATCATAATTGGTCTGACTTATTTTATTATTGGGGTTTGATAGAATCCATTAGCTCTATTCAATAGCTATATGGTCCTATGCTTTTTATTTTTCCCTCTGAAATTCTTTTACGTAGAGGGTATTTGCAAACTGGCAGACAATTTTAGACACAAGAGACTCTTCTCTGCAATTTCAGCAACATGCAATAAAGCAACATATATGACCTAAAAATATAAGACTAGAATCAAGAGTAGCTGAGTCTGAATAGAGAAAGGAGGAACATGACATCAGAGAATCTCCAGCTAAATAATATCATCTAGGGTTCCTCCAGGACGCTATCATTTGTGGGGTAAAAGGAAGTTGTCACTAGGAGTGTCATCAGGGACAAAATGAAAAGGCTTTTTTTCCTGGGGAGAAGACACTGATGAGCAGGAACTCTTAGTTGAGAGCTTTAAGAACACATAGATGCTGACAAGGCCAGACACTTGAGAGTAAGAAAGTAGTATGAGGGTCTGATCTTAGGCAACTCAAACCTCTGCTGGTGAATATGTGAATGAACATCACCTCCTGTAGCTGCTAGTCCTTACCGGGCATGGACACCAAAAATTTAGCCCTTAATCACAGGTGAGTGGGAAGTTCTTACCTATGGATATTGCTGAAAACTAATGTTTTATGGATAGCCTCTACCTAGGAATATCTCCTCTTTAAACCTACCCTTTGGTTACTGGTTACACTAAGTGATTTATTCCTAAGGATACTGTTGTGTAACTGCATACTTAGGTTGTTTCTTGGTGTCTTAGAGTGGAGTATATAAAAGTATTTCCAAATTTTTGCATCTGCAATCTGATAGAAGGACGCAAACTAGTTGTTTCCAAAAACTGGTTGAGAGCACATCTACAGGCTTTGAGAAATCCTTCTTTGTATGTGTATGTGCTTTTGACATGTAGAATCATCAGAGTCCAAGCTTGTAGTTTCTAGATTTCACTTGTCTGCAGGCACTCTTCAGAAAGAATTAGGCAGAAGTCCTCCACATCAAGTACCTATATTCCGGAAGTACCTCCATTCCAAACCACAATGGAAGGATAACCGGAAATTTGAAGTTAATAGGAAACTATGGACCTTAAGAAACAATCTGTGAAGCGGAAGGTTGCATTTCAAGCCCTCTTCTTAGTTCAAACAATTTATGGGAAGTATTAAATTCATGATACCTTTTTTCTTGATTTTCTTGATTTCTACCCTGTGTTGGTATTATATTTATTTAAATAGATTTAAAGGTTGGCAGTATATAAAGCCCCAAAGTATTCTAGGTAAATATCCTAGAATGATAATCTAGAATAAATAAATTTTCTATAATAATCAAATAGCAAATCAATGTAAAGCAGTCACTCAACTAAACAAAAACCTGTTACTATACAAAATAAAATATAATGAGGGGACAGAAACTGCTAGAAATGTGTCAAAATAAAACTCATGAAAGTTCAAATAGTGGAATTTGAGAATTCTGTACAAAGAGTTTTTAAAAATAATGAATGTGTAAAGTAAAATAAGAAAATTGGCAAACAATATGATATTAATAACAAGGTCATAGTGATTATTTAAAACTTTCAAACTGAGGACCCAGAGAGTGTACAGTAGGTAGGGTGCTTGCCCTACACACAGCCAACTGGGGTTTGAACCTTGGCATTTTAAATGGACCCCAAAGCACTGCCAGGAGCAATTACAGGAGTAACTCCTGAGCATTGTCTGGCGTGGCCCTAAGACAACAGAAATAAACAAAACATGGCAAAAAGTTCAAACTGATATAATGGTTTTAAAATACAATCTTTGAGGTACAGACTAAAATAGTAGAATTCTACTGTAAAAGAAACAAGAACATAGTGGAAAGTATTTGTTTGGAATGCACACTAGCATAACAGAAAAATAGAAGAAATGTAGAATCTAAATATGGTACCAAAGCTCATTGGATTTACAGCAAGAGGATCAATATATGCACAACAGGGCTCCAGGCAGAGGATGTTTCACTGTGGCAAAAAAGACATAGATTTTGCTTTTGTTGTTGTTTATTTTTATGATCTATGATATAACCCCAGTCCTCTTTCTATCAAAAGAGGTTAAGGTGTTTTCCCTGATAAGAACATTTTTCCTCCAAATCCCTATGAGGTTAATATTCCCAAGGAAACTAGCTAAATAGGCTTTATGTTTTGTAGAATAATGTATATGAAAATTTTGCTGCTGTTGTTTTTCATACCCCAAGTCTTATTTGAGAATGTTGCCAAGTGCTTATTCAGGTAAGTCTCAGGACTTAAATATTATTACTCCTGTCTGTCATTTTATAAAAAATAGTCAAGTTCAAATCACACTGATAGGACCTTGAGATCTGTGAGGTCAAGACAGAGGCTGAAAATGTACCTGACCTCCTATGTGACTTTACTAAAGTTTGTGATGACAGGCAGTAAATTGAGTGCAGTGTTTCAGAAAGTTGATTTGACAGCTCATAGTAAGTTGTAAAAATTTTTAGAAACTCCTTTCTATTATCTCAAGAATTTGATTACTGTCTAAAGAGGTATAAAATCACACCATCACAAATTTATATACAGAGATGGTCTATATGCAAAAATATATACTCTTAAACACACCACACCCTAATTGTGTGCTTACAGTTCCCTTCAAGAAATTCAAATTATTTGGGAAAATTCTTGATAAAACAAAAAATTTTGTAGCACATATTTACCATTGTACAGAGGGGTGATTATAATTCTAACTTTTAGATTCATTCATGAAATAACATTATGTAATTGACTCTGTTTATATAAACAACTTTTAATATAATTACGAAGTGTGTTATTTGCTTTCTCCTCTTTCTTTTCTTAAGTCTTAGTTTATATTGTTGAAATAAGTAAAACAGAAAATAAGCCTACTTCTAATCTATATATCCATACACACATATGAAAGACGTGGCACATATTGATAATAAATTAAAAGGGTTATGGAATAGAAATCATCATGACTTAGTGAATTCTATAGGGTAAATGACAATATTATTGAAGTCCCTTAAAAAAACTCCCAAATCTATTTATTTTACTAGATTTTCGGCAGTGGACTCTGAAGCATTGAACTGACACTATATTAAGGTACTGAACTAATAATTTAAGCTAACCCTGACACATATAAATCATGTGGTGAGGGACAGAGGTTACTGTTAACCAATGTTAGCAATAAACTAACATTGCTAAGAAGTACACATCTTTCTGGCCTACTGTAAGACCAAAAAAGTTGCTCAATAGGCTGAGTGAAAACTGCCACACAAAGGCATAGTTCAGGTTCCTCATGTACCATTCTGAGTGACATCTGAGAGTCAGAACGAGCTGCAAACACCTTTGGTGTGGTTCCCAACCCCAAAATAAAAGAAAATTAAATTTAAAAAAGTAGAACATATAAAGTAGGCTTCTGTGTGCAGGCAAATTATTTCCATCCTATGCTTTACTTCACAACTACAGTTGAAGAAAATAGATAAAATAGAGAAGGAAAATATGCCATAAGATTTGGAGAGAAGTTATTAATTAACTATATTACTTTATATGAGAGCAATAAAAAATTTAACCAAAATTTCCATTATTTGTTCCATCTTTATTTCTTCTATTTTCCATTCCTTTGGAAATATTCTCTTCCTTTTATCAAACTTAGTCAAAACTGTACTGCTATAACATTGAAGCATAACCATATTGTTTTTTAACTTGTATCATAGTATCCAATCTTAAGTTGTCTAAAAGAGTGGTTCCATTGATCAAGTTAAAAAAATATTAAATACTGTGGAGAGAACCTCTTTCTGAATTTCTTTTATTTGGTTGATATATTTAAGTAAGCTATTAATTATTAGTACATAGGCTTACTCATGTAAAAAATATCACAATGCTTCAAATCATAAAAACGCTTGCTTTCAGATATCAATTAAATTACAGATTTTTCAAATGCATTCTTATAACATTACATTTAAATGCATAAATAATATCTATAGCAAAGATGATTAAAATAGTGATTTTTATTCTTTGAGCTCCAATGTATACCTAGAGAATATAATATTCCATATGCATTAGGCTAAGAGTTTTAGCACCAATATTTAATTTAATTACAGTTTATACGAGACTTAAGTATGGAATTGTTATGTTATCAAATTAAAAAAGTGTATTAGACATAGAATACCAAAAAGATTATTAACCATCTCAGAGAAAGGATCATTTACAGAGATCAGTTAAAGATAAATTACTGCAAGGACCACAGCAGACAACATCTTCTTTTATCTCTGAAATGGTGTATACATATATTATTATAGTACAAAAATTAAAAATTAGAGTACAGAAAATAGAATCATATTATCAAGATATTTCATGCAGAAATATTTTATGCAAATGCTTTGTACCATACATTTTAGGTGGTTGATTTATGCATCTTTAGAATCCATTACTTTAAAAAAAACAGAAATAGAAAAACTAATAAGGATTGCTTGTGTTTTTACTTAACTTTGAAGGACTAAATAATCCGTTAAAGCACTGAGTAAGATTTACATATATTCAATTTTAAAGGAAAAGCAAATTTTTTGAAAGACAGCTTCTATTAAAGGACTACATTCCATTATTTAACTTAAATAAGCTATGCAAAAATATTTATATATAAAATTGTAGCACAGAATTACTTATAATAGTAAAAAAATTGAAAGAACCTTAAAGCTTGATAAGAAGGGATTGGTTTTAAATTAGCATTCTTATGAGGGCACTAAAAATATTTTTGCTGAAAGTAAAAATAAATAGAAAAAGTTTGCAATATATTGTTAAGTGTAAAAAGAAAGCTACTCATAAATATATCAAGAATGGCCCCAATTTCATTTTTAAACTTATACAGAGTAAAGAAAAACTTTAAAATATATGCTTATATTTTCACAATGGCTATTTGAGGTGGTAAGATTGCAAGTGAATTTTTTTCTATTATCTATAAGCTTTGCTGTATATTCCAAATTGAATAAAATAGAACTCATTATTTTTATAATAAAAGGGTAAGATTATTTTTTAAAGAGCAATAGATAAAAAATGCACCCTAAGAACTTCATTTTATACAACCACCATCTATTTCCATTTGCTACTTTTAGGTGGGCCTGTATTTTTTTCACTTTCATACTGTAGAAATATAACATACTGCTTCACTCACAGTATCCTGCTGATTTACTCTTATCCTACTTTGTGTCTGTTTATAAAGAAAAATGTTTATTATAACCAATAAGGAGAAAGATGAAAGGGTAAGGGAAAGAAAGATGTAGGGAAGATCAGAGGAGAGGAGAAAATGAAGATGAATGATAAAATGAAATGTTTATATATTTTAGAAATTGCTGAATTCAATATCTACAGGAAGACATTCCTTTTAATGTACCAAATGGATCTATCATAAAATATAACTTTCATGTTTCCTATAAGATATGCATAATCTCCCTTGATAATAATTGAGATTCAAAATAAGATAATATAGGAAACATTTTCCTTCATTTTAATACTATAAATCAGCATAAACAACTCTGGTTCCTAGAAATCAGTGTGGCTACTTAGATTTTTCAACTGAAAATGTATATGGTTGCTTAAGAAGCAAAAAGGAAACATACATATTTTTGTCATATGGCAGAAGTTTTGTTCTATAAAGAAATTTTACTATATTTGTACCTTTGGGACAAAACTCAAGATGTATAAAGCAGTGGCATAATATAACAAGAAAAAAATACACACACAGCCCACCATCCAAATAAGGGGAAATAATGAACAGAAATTTCCTAAAAGAGGACAAATACTGGCCAAAATATAAATTATATATATATAATTTCAATCACTTGTCATCAGAGAAGAGAAAATCAAAATAACAATGCTATATCACCCCAAACTAATGAGATTGTCACACATCACAAAGAACAAACCAAAAAATGATCAGTGTTGGGATACATGTGGGAGGAAGAGACCCTTATTCACTGCTGGTGGAATGTTGAGTGGTCCAGCTCTTTTTGGGAAAACAATATGGATACTCCTCTTAAAAAATAGGAACTGACCTTCCTGGTTTTGATCATAGTTTTACTCCTCTAAAAACTAGGAATTGACCTTCCTAGTTTGATCATATCAGAATTCCTGGATCTGATCCAGGATCCGATCCTGGAATTATGCTTCTTGACATCTGCTCCAAGTTATTAAAGCTATATTCAAAAAGACATCTAGATTTTTATGCATATTGCATCACTATTTACAATAGCCAAAATCTGGAAATGACCCAGGTGTTCAAGAACAGATGATAGATAAAGAAACTAGTATACATACATGATGGAAGGCTACTTGATTGTAAGAAAAGTCAGAATAATTCAAGTTATAACTGTGTGAATGGAACGAGAGCATGTCATGCCAATTGAAGTCATCCAGGAATCATCTACAGACTAAACTGTACCATATGTAGAATATAAAAGACCATAGAAAAGGATAACAAAATAACAGAATCTATGAACTTATCTATACAATGGAGTACTCAGAGAAATGAAACATGGATGTGGTTTAAGAACGGTTGAGTAGGTACTGAGGGGAGGACCTGGGTCTCCAGGTGGAGGAAAATGGACATTAGAGTGGAAGTCTAGTTTTGGTGTATTATATGCATAAAGCCCCACCATTGACAGTATCGTAAAATTGCAGATTGCAATGAGTAAATATTTTTAATAAATAAATAAGATAAAAAGCTTTTAAAAAACTCAGTTGACAAGAATAAACTTCCGTTAGAATAAGTAAATGTATAAATATACAATGGTAATTAAGTATCAAGAATAAAGAGAAATAAAGAGAACAAAATTTTAGTGTAAATGAAATATAAAATGGTTACAGATTTAATTAGCCAAATTGCATTGAAAAATAATATCAAAAGGGAACTTAAAAGGTAAATAAAGATAAAAAAATATTTTTTAAAAATTCTTCCTTTTTGTTGAGGAGGGCACAGCCAGTAATTTGTAGGGCTTACTCTATACTCTGCACTCAGGGCTCAAGCATGGAATACTCAGGATCCATATGGGACACTGGGGGTTGCGCCCTGAATTTTGTTGGTTGTGTGCAAAGCAAGAACCCAATCTGTTGCATTATGGCCTCTCTCATCTTAATTTCTTCCTTTAAAATATGTACATACTTTCTATATATTCAAATTAATTGAGATAACCATAGCAAACACAGGATATTGAAGAAGACTTTTGTTGTTAGCTTTTAAAATATTTTCTTTTCTGTCCTTTCTCTTCTATAATATTTTCCATTCTCAGATATGTAATAGAGCATTGTATACCTTCATATTTCTTTACTTGTGCTCACAACAATCTGTTCTTGTAATGGAATAGATTTGTGTCTACAATAATACAGTGGGTAGAGAATTCAGCTTGAATGTGACTGACCAGGGTTTTATTTCTGGACCCTCAGATGGTTTCTCCAGTCTCTTTGAGTTACGATTCTATTGCACAGAGACAGGAGACGTCATCATGAAGTCCAAAACCTAATAGATGTATAGGTTTGTATACATCTGTATTACATACCATAATACAGATATGACAAAAACAATGCCATTATATGCCTATTAATGTTTGTGTTCTTTATCGTTCATTGTATATACAACATTATAAGTAAAACTTAAAACATATATCCCTATTCTCTAATTTTGTGTTCTTAGATTCTCAGGAGTGGATTTTATGAATATATGTTCTCCAATATTCTGTACACTTATCTAGATTGCTTTTCAAAAAGACTTTCCATTTAAATATCCATAAGCAATTTCCCCACCTGCAAAAAGTGTTAAAACTCAAAAAATTTTCCCAGCCTGATAGTTATAAAGTAATAACACATTTGTATTTGCATTTTCTAACTACCACTGTTGAATTTTTGTTCTGCTTTGTTTTGCCATATGGGTTTTCTTCTTTATTGTTTAATTTTTATGCTCAGCAATAGCTAATATTAAAGTGATAATACAAATTTTTTCTCAGATCCTATATTGCAAATTTTTTCCTTAAAGTTGCAGTTAATTGACTGATGTGTCATACTTTCACAAAATGTATTCATCATTAATTAACTCTCCTTTTTATTAGCTTCTCATTTTCTCTTGTTTTCTCTATATCTATATGCATAATTTGTATATATATATATTAGTTTAATTTATATTGTTTATATATCACATTTTATATTATATAATATATTATTTATATATTATTTGAATATGTATTACATATATGATTTGTTTTGTTTTTCTTTTGGGCCAATGCAGATGTACTCAGGAACTACTCCTAGCTGTGTGCTCAGGGATCACCTTTGGCAAAGCTCAGTTTTTGGAGACTCTATGTTATGCCTCAGATACAAATCAGAGCCAGCTTGATGCAAGGAAATTGACCCCTTTACTCTCACTATGGTTTAATATTGTTGACTTTTACATATTGAGGTATATAATTAATGCAGCTTCATTACAACTGAAGTATAAAAGATCGTCTACTACTTCTTTATATCACTTTTAGTTAGATTTATTTCTTTTCATCAGTGTAAATATATTTTAAATCATTTACCCATTTATCACTAAACATTTGATTTTTTCATACCCTGACTGTTGTAATGAACATATAAGCCATTTTGAATTAATGTTTTTGTATTTTTTGGTATATAAACCAAGAAATGAAATTGCTAGTCAAATAAGAGCTATGCTCCTTTTAAGAGCAACAACTGTTTGTTTATCATAGAGCCAAACCAGGCAAGATTCCTAAGAAGAGTAAATGGGGGTTCATCTTCACCACAACTCACCAGCATAGGAAGCTTTTGGTCATTTTTTGATATATGTTTTCTCACTAGTGTGTGATATTAATTCTTGTCCTTTTAAATTGCATTTCCACAATAACAGTTGACAGTTGACAAGGAACACATTCAAATGTTTCATTTCTATTCAATATGTTTCATTTCTATTCAATTTTCCTCATAATGGAAGTTTCTTCTATCTTCTACCTTTTGATGCAATTTTTGCTTTTATAATTGTTTTGTGAGTACTTCCTAGATATTGGATATTAACACTGTAATGTATATATGCAAATATTTATAGACACTTCAATATCTTAATTTTACTTCAGTTTTTGCCATGCAAAAATATATTTTTGTTTTATGTAGTCCCATTTGTTTATTCTTACATATATATTATCTTTGCAAATGAAATCAATTCACTGAAGATACCTTTGAGATTTCTATTGATGAGAGTCTAACAATGCAATTCTGGTCATTCTTGACACAGTCTGTTATGAATTAATTTTGTATCACTTGATCACTTGATCACTTGAATCCCGTTACATCAATTTGCTTGAGTGGGCACCAGTAACATTTCCATTGGACTCTATCACGTGCCAATGTAGCCGAATGGCATCTGGTTGATTCAGGAATATGAAGAGCCTCAAACCATGCCTTCAGAGTCTTGACAAGGAAGTCTGACCATCTTGTAGGTGGGCGGCCACATGATCTTTTGACATCCCGTGGGATCCAGTCGGTAATGGTTCTAGTCCAGTGGTCATCTCCAAATCGCATTACATGTCTAGCCCATCTGATTTTCGATGCCTTGGCAAACGAGACAGCATCCCTGATTCTGAAATAGTGATGGAGGTCAAAACTCCGGATTCCTTCTCTCACTTGAGTGAGTCGTGATATTCCAAGCATAGCTCTTTCAATTCCACTCTGGGAGACCCGAATAGCATTCTCATCTTGCTTTTTAGGGCCCAGGTCTCTGAGGCATATGTTAATGCAGATAGAATGGTGGAGTCAAAGAGATGTGCCCCGAGCCGGAGTTTCTTTGTCCTTTTAGCTATTTCTTCGATGCCTTTGAAGGCATTCCATGCCACTCTCTTCCTCCTGCGCAGCTCTGGTTTTAGATCGTTCATCATGTTGACCTCTCGACTAGGTACACATAACTGCTGCATTCAGAGATGTCTGTTCCATTGAGAGTGAATGGGGCCCCTGAAACTAGTTCATTTTTCATAAACATACTTTTCTTTAGATTCATCTGTAACCTATCTTTCCACATTCTCAGTCAAAGTCAGCCAGCATTTGTGCCACTTGGCTAATGTTTGGTGTTATTAGAACTGTGTCATCAACAAAGCGTAGGTGGTGTAGTTGCGAACCATCTATCCTCACTCCCATTCCTTCCCATTCTAATTGTTGCATGATGTTATCCAGTGTGGTGCTGAAGAGTTTTGGTGAAATGGTATCACCCTGCTGATCCCCTCTTTTGACATCAATGATCACTTCCTGGTAGAATGGTGAGATTCTGGTGGTCAATCCGTAATACAGCTCACGAAGATCTTAATGTATTGGGTTTGAACACCCTGTTTGGCTAGGGCTTCGATGACCGCTTCAGTCTCCACAGAATCAAAGGCTTTCTTTAAATCAATGAACGTGAGACAGAGCATTTTGCATATACCATCAGAATATTTCTATATTCTGTAATATTTCTATATACCACCAGAAAGTCGATTGAAGATGATTGACCACATCATCTTCAATCGACGGTTTTGTCTGACCGATGTTGCTGCCATTCCCAAATTCCAAACAGGATCAGACCACCGTCTCCTTCTTGCAAAATTCTAGTTCACGCAATGGGGAGTAAAGGCTGCAAAGTTTAAGAATAGAATTCCCAGAACGACCACCAACTGGGAACTCTTTGGAAGCATTGCAACAACATGGGAAGATGCCACCATTGACGACATCAATGAAGAATACAACCGACTGGTTCAGCACCCCCATGATTGTGCAAAGAATGCCGAGAGAGTAAAAACACTAAAGGACGCCTGTCTTCAGAAACTCTAGAGCTCATTCGCCAACGTGGCAAGGTGCGAGCCTCAGGAGACCAAATGCTAATGTCCAAGCTTGTAAAGCGGTGCAGAGAAGCAATAAAGGAAAAACTCAAAGACAAAAGAGCAGAAATACTTGAAGATGTAGCAGAAGGGGGAAGAGCATTCACACCTCCCGCCTGTCCTTCGCCAACTATAAGACCAAGATGACTGCCCTCCGATGCCCTAATGGATCTATCACATCTTCCAGAAAGGCAATGGAGAAGATTATCCAGGACTTCTACTCAGATGTCTTTGATAGCCATGTCCACCAGCCCACATACCAAATTCCACAAGATGGATATGTCATTCCAAAGTTCTCCCTTCTGAAATCTGGCATGCCATTTCATCAGTAAAGAAGGGAACAGCACCAGGCCCAGATAAAGTCAGACCCGAACACCTGAAGAATCTGCCATAGGAACTCATCAATACACTAGCTCTGCTCTTCACACGCTACTTGTCTGAATGCAAGGTGCCCTCCCAATGGAAAACCAGCAGGACAGTTCTACTGTTCAAGAAGGGAGACATTCATGACATCGGCAACTATCTCCACATCTGCCTGTTGTTGTCAGTCCTCTACAATCTATTTACACGAGTCATCCTGAACAGATTTAGCAGAACACTAAATGAAGGACAACCATGCAATCAAGCTGGCTTCCGGAAAGGATTCAGCACAATCGACCATATTTGCAAGGTAACCAAGCTCATTGAGATTTGTAGAGAGTACAAGATGCTGCTCTGTCTCACGTTCATTGATTTAATTTTGTACATGGTATGATATGTGGATAAAGTTTCACCTTTTTAAAATGGCAGTCCAAATCTCAACAATTTAATGAAGACAGCTATCTCCATGAAACTCAATTCCATGTACCTAGTCCCTTTGTTGTAGATTGGCTTTATATAAATCTGAGTTTTTTTTTCTGGAGTCTCAATTTTATTCCATTGGTCTGATAATCTGTCCTTATTATAGTACCAAACCATTTTGATTGCTATAACTTTTTTATTATGCAAAATGAAGAAATGTGAGGCCACCTATCTTTGTTTCTCAGAAATTCTCTGATTATTCCAGGAGTTTTATGACTTTAAGCAACTTTTTAGTCTGTTATGAATCTTGAAAAATATCATTGGAAATTCAATAGAAATTGCACTAAATTTGTAAAATGCCTGGGCAGGATGACCATTTTTAGCAATATTAATCAGACTAATTCAATAATATGGAACACTTTTCCATCTCCTGATAGTTTAAATCTATTTCTTTCAATAATGAATAACAGTTTTCAGTGACAGTCTTTCATTTATTTCGTTAAGATGGTTCTTATGTCTTTTATGTTTCTGAACACTATTTTAAATGAAGTTACTTCTTGCTTTCTTTTTCTTCTAGTTTTCTGGTGGTATATAGAAATGAAAAGATTTATTTTGAGAATTTAAAGTTTGTGGTTCCTACTTTTCAATGTTAATTTATATTTTCTAAGAGTTTTGAATAAAGTTACAGAACTTTCTACATATATTATCATGGCATTTGTGAATAGAGTTTCAACTTCCTTTTGCTTTTAATTCTTGGTTTTCTTCTCTTAGTGACATATCATGGACATCTAGGGACTATACTGAATAGTGTGGCTTAAAGTGGTCACCCTTGCCTTGCACCTAATCTCAGATGGGTTGTTAAATAAATGGAAACATGTAAATTCTTTGAATAAGCTACAAACTATTAAAAAAAGTAAACTAATTCAAATTAAGTCATAAATATTTAGTTCTGTTACGGTAGAATATCCTGCCCTTCAAGGTGTTGCAGGTGTGGCTGCAGTGCCCAGCTGCATCAGCAGGTAACAGACAGGAGACAGACTTGTCTATACCCAGATCTGCACCATGGCCCTGGATGGTTGATGGTCTGACATAGAACATGACTGGGTTCCTGGGTGAACCCAGAGCCATGGCAGAGCCTGGCAAGCTACTCGTTGGTGTATTTGATATGCCAAAAACAGAAACAATAATGTATCTTATTCCCAAAGGATGGAGACATTACTGATAACTGCTCAAGCAAGTATATGAACAAGAGGAAGACAAGTGACAAGTAACAATGGAACATGCTACCCCAAATTTTCCATGTAACAAAGTATGGAAAATATTCTCTTCTGTTTTATGACAGGCCTAGCTAGCTTGGGAGCTTTGCTGTTTTATCCACTCACAGCTTAATCTATTTATATGTTTTTAAGTCATGGTTCATACTAATGAGATCTCTCTTCTATGTAAACACTGATGGAGGGTGTGGCAGTTACAGAAGTCACCTTGACTCTGAACGAGTAACTTCTGATTTATTATACATCTCCTAAGACGTCTATGTTTTCTAGATTGAGCACAGCTCCTCTTTATATTCACTGGACCCAGCGTGGGACAGTTAGAATTTACCAGGAGACTACCACCCTGGCTACGTTGAGACTAACGTTTAAGATTATTGGAAGGATCATACTAGTTTTCCCTCTAACAGGTGAGTGTGAACCTTTCATTATACGGAGAATAAGATACTCGGAATTACCCTGGTGCAGATAATAAGTAAGAAGGACCTTGTGGGTACCATCTAGATTACATGAAGTCCATGAAATTAAGATATATGATTTTATACCAGCTCCCATCTCTCTCCACTGTTTTACATAAGATATAATCTCAGAAGAAGGGATTAGTCCTTGGGGTATCTTGTTTATACATGTAATAGGGTGTGGACCACCTTTCTACACTCTTTTAATATCTAGAAGCTCTTTAGGGTTCTTTGTTGACAGTACCGTCCCTGTCAACAGTTAGGATTACTTTGGTGTATATAAAGGGACTGACTTGAGGCACTTGCCCTTTTTGGGTAAGTCTCCTCTTTGGTAGGACTCTCTCTGGGGTGAGATCCTCTTTCTTTGGTGGGACTCCTTTCCGGTAGGACCCTCTTTGTTCGACTTTCTGGTGGAATCCATTTGGTGGGAGACTTGGGCCCTTATGTATTGTCTCATTCTGACAGAGCAAATGTCTTCCATTGTATTGGATTGAGGTGGTAGAGCTTTTGCACAATTAAAAGCCTTTGTGGAACTGCACCAGACCCATGAGTTTTCATCCGTTCCTGGTGGCCTCGTAGGTAAAAGAGAACTTCTGTCCTGGTACTGTTGGGGACCCCAGCAGCTCCCTGGCACTCTTCCTAATAAAATACACGTTTTCACATCACACATAAAAAAGTCACTATGATCTAATCAAAATGAACCTCCTCATAGTACAAAACAAAAAGTGTATATAATGTAAGTGTTGTCAAACTTGGATCTTGAGAAAATTCTTGCCATCCAACTGCTTTAATATGAATTTTATATGTTTAAGCAATTGGAAAAATAGAAAATAGACTACATAACACTTGAAAATTATGAAATTTAAAATTTATTGTCTACATATTTGATTTTATTGTTAGGTACTGTTCATTACATTTTTGATACTTTTTTCTATGCTGAAATATCAGAACTCAATAGTTGTGAAAAAGTCATCTATTATGCAAACTATTTAGTATCTAGCTCTTTACTGAGAAAAAATTTTGTTTTTGTTGCAATGTAATGTTTATCAATACTCCATCCTAGATACCTAACATTTATTCATACAGCTGACATCTGAGAATTACTGAGTATCAACTCAGGCCACTGAAGCATTAATTGGTAGGTTTTCAAAGAATTAAAGCGAAAAGAAGTAAAACATGTGTCAACAAAGAAAACAAACAATGAAAGAAAAAAACTTCTTAAAACATTAAAAAATATCTAGCCAACTCAGAAAGAAGAAAGAGAAAATAGGAAATCATAAGAGAATCATGAAGATGACATGAAATTGACAAATCTATAAAAATTAGACAGCTTCTTGTTAACATACAACAATCAAATGCTGAATAAAAATAAAAATATGGAAAGAACTCTGACCAAGACAATTGAAACTGTAATCAACAGCCCAATATGACAGTCATCAATTGCAAGTTATCCTAAACTTTCAGAGTGATTCATATCAATACTTAAATTACAAGGTAGAACACCTTGAAAACCCATTCTATAAAGGCAATTTACCCTTATCCTAAAACTAGATGAGAATCTCTGTCTCTCTGTCTCCCTCTGTCACATTATCTTTCTCTTTTCACAACCATAAGCACACACAAAAACTAGCATTACTAGAAAGCATAGATTAAAATTCAACAACATATTAAAATAATCATAAATATAGAACAAACAGGTATTTTTTGAGGTTTTTAGGGGCAATTCAACATTTAAAGCAGTAATTGTGGGCTGGAGAGATAGCCCAGCGGTAGGACATTTGCCTGCACACGGCCAGCCCATGCCGGCCGGGTTCTATTCCTGGCATCCCATATGGTCCCCGAGCACCGCCAGGAGTAATTCCTGAGTGCAGAGCCAGGAGAAACCCCTGAGCATTGCAGGGTGTGACCCAAAAAGCAAAAAAAAATAATAATAAAAATTAAAAAATAAAGCAGTAATCATGACATACCATGTCAACAAAACACAGGACAAGAATTAAATGAACATCTCAATATTCACAGGGAAAGGCATTTTGAGAAGATAAGCATGTTTTGAGATAAGAATTAAACAATATGTTGATATACAAAGGAGTATAACACAACAAAATATCCTGAAAACCACAAAGAGTAAATAAACATTTCCTAAACAGAAATAGAAGTAAATAAGAAAATTGATATAAAGTATATAGTACAATAGAATATTGAATGAGTACATAACATATTATGCTGAAATTAAGAATATTAGCAGGAACTTTTTAAATTACTGCAATATACAAAGTTCTATGAAGGAATATAATTTTTATTTTCTCATTAAAATATTTAGCTATTGAAACATAATAAACACAGATATTTAAAACAAATTGTATCACTTCACTTGTATCACTTCTTTTCCCGTTGTTCATCGATTTGCTCTAGTAGGCACCAGTAACATATACATACCTCCTGTCACAAGCAAGTGTCGCCCAGGGGTATATGCTAGCTCCAGGAACACAAAGAGCCTCAAACCATTCCTTCAGGTCATGGGAATGAGGCCTATAATTGTTACTGGTTTTCGGCATATCAAATACAACACAGGTAGCTTGCCAGGTTCTGCTGTGTAGGTGGTACGCTCTCAATAGTAGGCTCTCATCTCAAGCTTTACTAATGAACCTCATCAGGGAGAAATCTGCTTTTCTCTTATATGGAGTCTGAGGAGCTGTGGCGTTGGGATGTTGAAAATGACTGACCTCATGGTGTGGGTATTCCCCTGGCTTCTTGCTAGGCTCACTGGGATGACAGACCATGACTAGAACCTGCCTAGAACTGTATATGGTGTGTAAGTGTGAAAGATCTGGAAAGGACCTGGTCCTAACTTCCAGTATTATCTAAGACTATAGCGCATCCTCTGAGCAGCCATACGCCAGCATAGCTGTGGATCTGGAGTGTCTCTCTTCTGGGGTTGCTGGCTGTAGTGGATGGAAGCTTGCAGCCATGCCTTTCAACATGGAGGTGGAGGAATGGGAGGAGCCCAAATCCCGCCTCCAATTCCAGCCAGCATGACCTTCCCCTGCATGAGGGATCGGAACCTTGGAGCTATGTTGGACTCGGCCAGGGGCTGGCTGAGCTCTTTACCACTGCCAGAGTTCCATGGGCTGCTACAAGTGGGGTTGAGCTGTGCAGCTGTGGGTCTGGAGTGGTTGAGTCTGGATGTGAGGGCGATCTGGCTGCAACATCTGTCACCCCATTGATCGCCAGTGTTGATTCACCTGAAATGGCTGGCTAGACAGGTGTCCCCTTCCTCTCTCACCATTCCATGTGCATCCCTCCACAAGCTGAACGCTAGCTTGAAGACACAGCCTTCCCTAATAGTCAGAGGGGTCTTTGGTAGAGGGTATATGAGTAACTGCACTCCCTGCTAGAACCTCCAAACAAGCTCTCAAAACATATTGTATAAGCAAAAAAAAAAAAAAGAGAAAGAGAAAGAAAAAAAAAGGGGCCAGGAGTGATAGCCCAGCGGGTAGGGCATTTGCCTCGCCGCTGCCAGCCCTTGCTGGCCCAGGTTCGATCCTCGGCATCCCATATGGTACCCCCCCCCACACCACCCCCTCCACGCACCGCCAGGAGTAATTTCTGAGTGCAGATCCAGGAGAAACCCCTGAGCATTGCTGGGTGTGACCCAAAAAGCAAAAAGGAAAAAAAAGAAAAGAAAAACATATTGTATAAATAAATAAATAAATAGGGATAGAATGATAAAATAATAAAAATGGAAAAAAGATTCTTAAATATTCCTTCCAAGCTGGTTTTAGGAAATGAATTCTATTAACTACTAGTCTCTTTTTTTATTTTTTTTTTTTTTTTTGCTTTTGGGTCACGCCTGGCAATGCTCAGTGGTTTCTCCTGGCTCTTCACTCAGGAATTACTCCTGGCAGTGCTCGAGGGGACCATATGGGATGCCGGGTATCGAACCCGGGCGGCACAGGCCAGCCGCATGCAAGGCAAATGCCCTACCCACTGGGCTATTGCTCCGCCCCCTACTAGTCTCTTTTTAAGGTTGTTTTTAATTTTTTGAAAATTTTTTTATCACGTCTTCAAACCTAAGCTATAACCTGATCCAAAACAATTCCTAATTGGAGTTTTTATGACATTTGACCCTTTATGTGGATGTCACTTCACTCCTTTTTGGAATTTTGAGTTGGCAAATCTTCAGTCTTACACTGGTTCCCTTACACGTGACTTTTGCCTCTTTTTGATGGTGTTAGAATTATTTTTCTTTGGATTTTGCCATTTAAATTAAAGTGCATTTTGGTGTACATATGTTTGGATTTATTATTTTCTTAGACCCCTGAATTTTATGATTTATTTCCTTGTAAAAAAGTCTGAAAATAAAAACAAAATCAATAGTTTTTGATTGAATATGATGTGGTAAATTTCATTGCTGGAACTGTCCACCAGGAGATTCCCATGTCCAACATTTCGATGAAGCCTTCTGGAAATGTGAGTTCCCATGAATAGTCTTGCTTGACAGAGTGAACTCAGATAGTCTCTCACCCTGTTCGTTTGATTCTAGGTCATGTGTCACGATGTAGAGTTCTTTGGCCTATCTTCTAGGACCGAACTTGGCATTGAAATCACCAACTATGATCTTGAAGAAGATGTGATCTTTATAGAACTCCTCAGTTCCATGTAAAATTTCTCAATTTCTTCTTCCTTGTGTGTGGCTGTTGGTGTGTAGACAACGAAGATATAAACTTCTGGCAGTGGGCCACATCTCTTCAAGAGTAATCATACTATCTGGTTTGTAAGGCATTCAAATGAATCAGTGCTCATGGCCAGGTTCATGTTGACAAGGACACTGACACCACCGATGCCTCTTTCATCTCATGTTCCAAGGAACAGTTCTTCTGCAGTGTCAAAAATGGCATGATGAGATTGATGCGTTCTTGTCTCAGTCAGACCAATAATGTCGTACTTGATCTTTCACGCTTGCACCATCCAGTCCTCGATATATTTATCCGATGCCAGCGTACGTGCATTGAAAGTACAGTCAACTGTACTGACCACATCATATTCAATCAAAGGTTTGTCAGACTGATGTCGCTGTAGTCCCAAAATTCCAAAACTGATCGGACCACCATCTACTTTGTGGAAAATTCTATTTCACGCAACAGGAAGAAAGGCCTGCAAAGTTTAAGAAAAGAACTCCCAGAATGACCATCAACTGGGAACTCCTTGGCACCATTGCGCAACATGGGAAGATGCCATCATTGACAACATCAATAAAGAATACAACCAACTGGTCAGCACCTCCATGATTGTGCAAAGAACACTAAGAGAGAGAAAACCACAAAAGGATGCCTGTCATTAAAAACTATCTAGCTTATTCGCCAACGTGGCAAAGTACAAGCCTCAGGCAACTAAATGCTAACATCCAAACTCGCAAAGCAGTGCAGAGAAGCAATCAAGGAAAACCTCAAAGAGAGAAGCACAGCAATACTGGCTGATGCAGCAGAAACCAGGAAAAGCAACGCCTTCCTGTCCTTCGCCAACTAAAAGAAAGATGAGTGCCCTCTAATATCCTGATGTATCTATCACATCTTCCAGAAAGGCAATGGAGAATATTATCCATAAATTCTACTCAGATCTCTTTGATAGCCACGTTGACCTGCCAACATACCAAATTCTGCAGTATGGATATGCCGTTTTCAACATTCACCTTCTGAAATCCGAGATGCCATTTCTTCAGTAAAGAAGCTAACGGCACCTGGCCCAGACAGAGTCAGACCCCAACACCTGGAAGAATTTGCCATCAGTAATCATCAATACCCTGGCTGGGCTTTTCACACTCTCACACTCTACCTGTCTGATTGCAAGGTGCCCTCCAAATGGAAAACTGCAGGACAGTTCTACTGTTCAAGGAGGGAGACATCCACAACATTGGCAACTATCGCCCCCATCTGCCTGTTGTCATCATCTACAACCTGTTCACTTGAGTCATCCTGAACAGGATTGGCAAAACATTAGATGAAGCAAGAACATTAGATGAATCCTATTTTGCCTCTTCATAATCACTCAAAGTTCTTATTCCTTCATTTAACAGGCTATAACCAATATCCATTCACTCTCAACAGAACAAATATCACTGAATGCAGCAGTGATGTCTACCTAGGTAAAGAACTCAACATGATTAACGACCTAAAACCTGAGCTGCACAGGTGGAAGAGAGTGGCATGGAATGCCTTCAAGAGCATCGAATAAATAGCTAAAAGGACAAAGAATCTTCAGCTCCAGGTATATATCTTCAACTCCACAGTTCTCCATGTATTCACATATGCCTCAGAGACCTGGGCCCTATGAACGCAGGGATGAGTATACTATTTGGTCTCCCAAAGAGGAATCGAAAGAGCTACGCCTGGAATATCACACCTCACTCAAGTGAGAGAAGGAATCGGAGTTCCAACCTCCATCGACGATCCAGAGTCAAGGATGCTGTTCTTTTTACCAAGGCATTGAAAATCAGATGGGCTGGACATGTAATGCAATTTGGAGATGACCGCTGGACTGGAGCCATTACTGACTGTATCCCTAGGGATATCAAAAGATTACGTGGCCATCCACCTACAAGATCATCGGACTTCTTTAAATCTTAAATGAATGGCTTAAATTTCATCTTAAATGAATGGCTTGAGGCTCTTCGTGTTCCTGGAGCAAGCAGATGCCATTGGGCTACACTGGTGCATGATAGGTTCAAATGGAAATTTTACTGGTGCCAGCTCGAGCAAATCGATGAATAACGGAATGTCAAGTGATCAAGTGATCAACCATTCAAGAATCAATAGTTTTGTTTAAAATGTTATCAGTAAAGCAGTATGTTTGGATGTTGATATTTTACTCAATATTAGACAGAAAATAAAAAATAATACAGGCGAAATATCTAAATTGAGACAATTTATTGGATCTTCATGGAATGTCAATGAATGACAAATTATTTCTGTCTTTCCCTGAGATTGTTTTGACTTCCATTTCCCTCCTATATGACAATAATTTCTTACAAAGTTCCAGGATGTAAAGAATTTTCTCTTAGCTAAATATATTGGATTTTCTTCTACTTTCATATATACATTTAGAATGTCTAAAGTCAATTAAATTACTAACTCAGTACTAAGTAGTTCTTTTTTAACTAAATATATTTGCTTTTATTTAAGGTATTCTCTTTGTCTCTGATAGTTTCTAATCTCACTAATATGCTTTAAATCTAAGCTAAATGCAAGCCAAATTTTTTTACACTTCTAAGGAAAATAAGATTTTCTTTTATGTCAAAACACATTTTTCCTCAATTCTGGAAATATACCTACAATGATGCTTTTATCATCCCATAACTTGACTGACATTTTTATCACTTTTTTATGTATTCATTATATTTAAGTTCACAATACTCTTCTCTTCTCTTTTAATTTATTATATACACTTAGTATCCTTTTTATTCTGAAATTGATTTTAATGATTCCATTATATATTCATCTTATATTTGCTTCATGTATATGTAATATACTTTTTAACACATCAATTATTTAAACTATTTTATATAAGACAGATTTTCAAATATACTTGTTTATTAACATTATATGTATTCTGAGTAATTCATTTTGTAGTTTAAAAAGTTTATTGTGGTTTATAAATGGAAAATTCAAAATATATTAAATATGCATTATATATAATTAATATACTTATGCATTATGTATTATATAATATATTATATATTATAGTATTGATATATTATATATTATAATTATATATATATGTAGCTTTGTCACCTGGTATCAACCTAGTCTTTGCCTGAAAGTATAGTTATTCACAAGTGTGAAATCTTTACTGTTTCTTGATAGTAATCTTTTGAGTATTTTTCTTTGCATTGCTTGTGTTTTCCTATAATTTGGAATTTTAAAGATGAAATTTTAAATGTTTCTGGATAATTTCTAATATAAAGTGAGCTTTTGCCAAATGTATATTTAAAGATAGCAATTCAAGGAGAGCTGGAAGCAGCTCTGTAGAACTCACCACCAGCTCTCCCTGTGCACAGCTAATCATGAGGCATTGGGTAGGAAGGCGGGTTCTAGCTCTGGCCCACCTTCCCAATAGAGCTTCGCAAGAAGCCAGAGGAACCCCACACCATGAGGACAGCCATTCTCAACATCCAGACTCCACAGCTCACCAGAGCTCCACCCAAGAGAAAAGCCGATCTCAAGCTCTGCTGTAAGGTTCCCACCCCTACTGCACAGCCTATTTCATCAGTAAATGTACAAACTGAGAGCCTACTACCAAGAATACACCACCTGCACAGCAGAGCCTGGCAAGCTACCAGTGTCGTATATGATATGCCAAAAACAGTAAAATTATAGAGCTCATTCCGTGACCTGAACAAGGGGTTTGTATCTCTTCATGTTCCTGCAGCCACCAGATGCCCTTGGGCTACACTAGCACACAACCGGAAGTATGCATATGTTACTGGTGCCCGCTCAAACAAATTGACAAACAACCAGAATACAAGTGATACAAGTGATATTATACATTATATTATATACTAAATTATAGCAAATATGATATTTTAATGTTTATAAGCTTTAAGGAGACGATAAATCTGACCTTGTGAAGAGTGTTAAAAGACACTCATATAAAAGATGTTATGAATATGTCTATGAAGACCCACATGTGATATTATTTTACTTATTTTTTTATTTTATTTTATTATCTTTTTTTTTTGCTCTTTCAGTCACACCCAGTGTTGCTCAGGGGTTCCTCCTGGCTCTGCACTCAGGAATTACTCCTGAGGGTGCTTTGGGGGACCATATGGGATGTCGGGGATTGAATCTTGGTCAACCATGTGCAAGGCAAACACCCTACCTGCTGTGCTATCGCTCCGGCCCCCACAGGGGATATTACACTTGAGCCATTCTTCTTTGTTTCTCTCTAAATGCATTTTGCTACTTGTGAGTGATGTGAATTCAGACCCCACTGTTCCGTTGGAGCAGCTTTGGTGTTCTAATTGCACATGCAAGTACTATTACCTGCTCTATCATCTAAATATCTAGTTCTCAACCTGTTGCTAGAGGGAACAGAACATGATTTAATAACCACAAACCTCTCTATATTTATTTATTTCATGATATTTTTCCCATCTAGAGGCTTAAGCACTGTCTATTTATTTTCTGAGGATGTTAATACTGCCTATGTAGATATTTCCTAACAATTGCAATCACGTATACCAACTTCCTACCTCGCAGATATACATAGCTTTCCTACAGCTATTGCAGTATTAGTACATTATGATTAGGCTATATTTTTCCTAAGAAAGAGTATCATTCACAAAAGTCTAACCGAAATTAAACTCAGCATTAAGTACTTAAAACTAATATCGGCCTCATCTTTTTGCTCCTATCTATTTCATCCATATATAATACATCAGTAATTAATGTTGACTACACCAAAGAATGAGGGCTAGGATTTGAGTACTATTAGCACTGCTACTATATAAATCTGTTGCAACTCACCATCACCTGTGACCTGTTGGATTTTCATTGTCTCAGAATCAACCTTCCCTTTCCCATCCCTATCATTAAAAACTATCTTTGGTAATACTGTTTATTTTCACACTGCTTACTTTATTCATATTTTCTCATTTACCAAGCTATAATGGTTTCTTTGCTTTTTTTAACTTTTGTAGGTTTTCTCCTGTCTAAATTATTTTACCCTAGGTCTAACTTGTTAATTTATCATAAGTCTGGACTCACCTTTCAATTCTTTTTCAAAAGTTAATTTTTTATAAGTAAAAGTGCCACTAATGGGTGATGAATAAATTTCCTCATTCCTCATCTCTTACTGCGTATTATTATTTTTTTTTCTGCTTGGTACAATCTTTTGTATTCTGCTTAATGTAATTTATCTCCCTTCTCCTCTATAGATAATAACACTGGTTCTATAAAACGTAGCAGGGTACAGAGACTAATTTCTTATTTTTTTCATCACAGAAAAAAAAAAAAACAGAACAAAATAAACAAGGTAATAGAGATCTTTATGTACAGTATAATTGATCATCTTCAGGAACTCACTGTCTATAAACTATGCATAGATCTAAGGTTTGTCTCATGGTACTTAGCATAAAGTCCAAAGCGTATGTCTGGTTTGACTTCTCTACTTTGATCTCACTTAAACGCCAGTTCCCATTTGGAATGCATTGAAAGCTGAAAACACTACTTATTTTATTTTTTCTTATCTCAATTTGATCTGGAATATACCTTTGGTCCATCATTTTGTTTAAAACATCTGACATTATTTAGAACATTATGTCAAATACTGCACAACATCTCTATCTCGGGTTAGTTTAAATCCTAAAATGTATGAAAAGCTAATGACCTCATTTCTTTAAATCAGATAATGATTATAATGTTAGAGAGTTTTATTTTTGGTGACATTAATGCAAAACTCAGCACATGTTAATAAGTATGTAACAAGCTACAAAATAGCAATCATAAAATTTTATATTATTAGACAAGACATTTTAAAATATAAATTAAATATGTCAAAATTTATGGAATGAAGACACAGCTCTAAATGGAAAGAATGCCAAGCCATTGTTATAAAAATTAAAATGGCAACATTTTTATAAATCAATAAGAATTAGAAATTTGAAATTTTATTCTAAGAAAAATTAAAAGATAGCAATGACTAGCAGAATCCATTTTTGGACTTTAGTTGATTAAAATATATATAGATAGATCGATAATTAGAATGAGCTCACTATAGAAATAGTTAATAACAAATGCCATATGTGAAGATATGCTAATTAGAATGCTTTCTATTTAATGAAAATGACTAAGGAAGTAATTAAAATTTAAAGAATTATTTGAAACAATACATTGTCAATTTTGTGGTTTAAATTATTTCACTGACAAATTATGTTAAACTTCTAAAGAGCTGCTAGCACATATGGTGTATAAACTATTCATTACACTAAATAATGGAAATGTTTCAAATTATTCTCAAAAGCAAATAAAAGCAGATTCTAAAACTTGATAAAGTTCAAGTCAAAGCAAAAAACAATGGGCCAATCTCATTTTAGAAAACAGATGCTTAGAAAAGAAAGCTCTTCTTGAAAAACACAATTATATTATATACAAAAATGACCTTGCTGAATCAAATAGCATTTAACTCAGGGAAACCATTGAAGGAACTCCCATTACAATTTTTGCAACTTATATCTTAATAGCATGGCCTTTTTACCCTTACTGCACTAAATGCCTCGAAATTATTAGATTTTCAATTAATTCTAAAATTTATACTATAGAGTAAACTATATACTTCTGTCCATTTTGCAGAAGAAGAAAACAAAGGTTAAAGTGGTATGTGGCTTTCTTTATTTATTATTGTGAAAGGGAACATTATTCTTTTGACAGGTGTATTACAGAATCCGCACTTGAAAAAAGGTTGTTGTACTATTTCAGAGTAATGGATGCTACATGGATGCTAATAGAATATGCCCTTAGCATCACTCCAACACATAATTTGTAAACATATAGAAAACAAAATCAGTTAAATAAAGTCCAGATTCAAGCCAATGAAATGAATGATAAAATGTTTAAAATTCACAGATAACATTTAGTTACATCAAAATGCAACATGAAGTTGCTGTGTGTACATTTTGTATTAATACCAACGCAAATGCAATACTATTCAGATTTCTCAAAAGTTTTTCCTAGTCTCCAAGAAAAAATACAGTCTGTGCAGAATACTTCCATAGTTCTCTGGGTTAGGTAACACAGGTGGTCAAACTCAGGACATCACATATACTGGGTGTGTGATTACCATTTGAATTATATTTTCCTGTCGTAGCAGGTTACTTCATGTTTCAAAACACACTAGCTTTGCCAGTTAGCAATGCAACATATGTGTATAAGACCCTTGTACATATCTTAGTTATCAGTATAGCCTTTATGAAGGGATATCATAAACCAGTCTTCTGGACAGCTTTTTTGAAGATAGCCTCAAAGGATATTAGAAAAATGACGCAAGATGACTGTGACTATTAGTGAGTGCACTTGCCTCTCTTTGAGGTGCTCTGTTTTGTTTTGCTTTTCCACCCACATACTCCAGCCTTGATTAAGCTTGCATTCCCTAGCTTTGATCCCTGTGAATACTAGACTTACAATTCTGTTGTTTTGAGTATTTTTAGCCTGCCACGTTACTTCATAAGTTTATTGTTTCCTAAGAGTTTTTTGGGCTTTTCTGAGTATTATAGTATATCATCTGCAAATAGTGATATTTTAACTTCTTTCCATCCTGCTTTTGTAGGGTCCAGTTCTATGAGGTGTATGTTAATGCAGGAAGTAATCGGTGGAGTTGAAGAGATGTGCACCGGTTCTTTGTCTTTTTTAGCTATTTCTTTATTGTTTTTGAAGGCATTCCATGCCACTCTCTTCCTCCTACACAGCTCATTTTTTAGGTCATTCATCATGTTGATTTCTAGACCGAGGTACACATAACTGCTGCATTCAGAGATGTTTGTTCCTTTTGCAAGTGAATAGGACCTCTGGAAATAGTTCATTTTTCATGAACATAGTTTTGCTGAGATTCAGCTGTAGACCTATCTTTCCAAATTCTTGGTCAAACTCAGCTAGAATTTGTGTCACTTGGCTAATGTTTGGTGTTATTATACAGGTTATGGAACTGGAGGAGTTCTATAAAAGATCACACCTTCTACAAGAAAATAGTCCGTGATTTTAATGCCAAGATAGGACCAAGAAGATCGGCTGAAGAACTCCACATGGGGAACCATGGCCTAGAATGGAAAGAACAGGGTGAGAGACTATCAGAGTTCATCATGTCCACCAAAACCATTCATGGGAACTCACAGTTCCGGAAGGCTGAAGCGAAAAAATTGGGCATGGGAATCTCCTGGTGGACAGTTCCACAATGAAATTGACCACATCAACTTCAATCAACGGTTTTGTCTGACTGATGTTGCTGTCGCCCCCAAATTTCAAATAGTATCGGACCACCGTCTCCATCGTGCAAAATTCTACTTCAGGCAACAGGGAGAAAAGGCTGCAAAGTTTAAGAAGAGAACTCCCAGAACGACCACCAACTGGGAACTCTTTGACACCATTGCAGCAACATGGGAAGATACCATTATTGATGATATCGATGAAGAATACAACCGACTGGTTCAGCACCTCCATGATTGTGCAAAGAATGCCGAGAGAGAAAGAGACTAAAGGACGCCTGTCTTCAGAAACTCTTGAGCTCATTCGCCAATGTGGCAAAGCGCGAGCCTCAGGAGACCAAATACTAATATCCAAGCTTGCTAAGCAATGCAGAGAAGCGATAAAAGAAGACCTCAAAGACGGAAGAACAGAAATACTGGATGATGCAGCAGAAGCCGGGAAAAGCATTCGCATCATCCGCCTGCTCCTTTGCCAACTATAGGACCAAGATGTCTGCCCTCTGACGCCCTAGGAGATCTATCACATCTTCCAGAAAGGCAATGGAGAAGATTATCCATGATCTACTCAGAAGTCTTTTATAGCCACGTCCACCTGCCTACATACCAAATTCCAAAAGATAGATATGTCATTCCCAATTTTTTCCTTCTGAACGCCGACAAACCATATCATTGGTAAAGAAGGGAACAGCACCAGGCCCAGACAAAGTCAGACCCGAACACCTGAAGAATCTGCCGTTGGTACTCATCAATACACTAGCTCGGCTCTTCACACGCTACCTGTCCGAATGCAAGGTGCCCTACGAATGGAAAACCAGCAGGACAGTTCTACTGTTCAAGAAGGGAGACATTCACGACATCAGCAACTATCGCCCCACCTGCCTGTTGTCTGTCATCTACAAGCTGTTAACACGAGTCATCCTGAACAGGATTTGGCAGAACACTAGATGAAGAATGACCATGCGAGCATGCTAGCTTCCGGAAAGGATTCAGCACAATCAGCCATATCCACACAGTAACCAGGCTCATTTAGGTTTGTAGGGAGTACAAAATGCCGCTCTAACTCATGTTCATTGATTTAAAGAAAGCCTTTGATTCTGTGGAGACTGAAGCAGTCATGGAAGCCCAAGCCAAACAGAGTGTACAAACCCAATACATCAAGATCCTTCGTGAGCTGTATTATGGATTCACCACCAGGATCTCACCATTCTACAAAGAAGTGATCATTGATGTCAAAAGAGGAGTTCGACAGAGTGATACCATTTCACCAAAACTCTTCAGTGCCACCCTTGAGAACATCATGCGACAATTAGAATAGGAAGGAGTGGGAGTGAAAACAGATGGTCAGCAAATACACCACCTCCGCTTCGCTGATGACATCGTTCTAATAACCCCAAACATTAGCCAAGCAGCACAAATGCTGACTGACTTTGACTGAGAATGTTGAAAGGTCTACAGCTGAATCTAAAGAAAATGATATTTATGAAAAATGAACTAGTTCCAGAGGCCCCATTGACTCTCAATGGAACAGACATCTCTGAATGTAGCAGTTATGTGTACCTAGGTCGAGAAATCAACATGATGAATGACCTAAAACCTGAGCTGCACAAGAGAAAGAGAGTGGCATGGAATGCCTTCAAAGGCATCGAAGAAATAGCTAAAAAGGACAAAGAACCTCCGGCTCCAGGCACATCTCTTTGACTCCACCATTCTCCCTGCATTAACATATGACTCAGAGACCTGGGCCCTCGAAAGTAGAATGAGAATGCTATTCGGGTCTCCCAGAGAGGAATCGAAAGAGCTATGCTTGGAATATCACACCTCACTCAAGTGAGAGAAGGAATCCGGAGTTCCAACCTCTTTCCCTATTCCAGCATCAGGGACGCTGTCTCGTTTTCCAAGGCATCAAAAAACAGATTGGCTGGACATGTAATGTGATTTGGAGATGACCACTGGTCTAGAGCTGTTACCGACTGGATCCCACAGGATGTCAAAAGACCAAATGGCTGCCCTCCTACAAGATGGTCAGACTTCCTTGTCAAGACCCTGAAGGAATGGTTTGAGGGTCTTCATATTCCTGAATCAACCAGATGCCATTGGGCTACATTGGCATGTGATAGGGTCTAATGGAAATGTTACTGGCGCCCGCTTGAGCAAATCGATGAATACTGGTATTCAAGTTATCAAGTGATCAAGTGATCAAGTTATTAGAACGATGTCATAGCAAAGCATAAGTGGTGTAGTTCCCAACCTTTTATCTTCAGTCAAGTCCTTCCCATTCTAATTGTCTCATGATGTTACCGAGGGTGGCGCTGAAGAGTTTTGGTGAAATGGTATCACCCTGCCGAACCCTTTTTTTGACATCGATGATCACTTCTTCCTATAATGGTGAGATCCTGGTCGTGAATCCGTAATACAGCTCACAAAGGATCTTGATGTATTGCGTTAGAACACTCTGTTTGGCTAGGGCTTCTATGACCTCTCTTCAGTCTCCACAGAATCAAAGGCATTCTTTAAATCAATGAACGTGAGACAGAGTGGCATCTTGAATGCCCTACAAACTTCAATGAGCTTGGTTACCATGTGGGTAAGGTCATTTGTGCTGAATCCTTTTCGGAAGCCAGCTTGCTCGCATGGTTGCCCTTCATCTAATGTTTTGCCAATCCTGTTCAGGATGACTCGAGTGAACAGCTTGCAGATGACAGACAACAGAGAGAGGGTGCAATAGTTGCCAATATTGTGAAAGTCTCCCTTCTTGAACAATAGAACTGTCCTGCTGGTTTTCCAATGGGAGGGCACCTTGCATTCAGACAGGCAGCATGTGATGATCGGAGCCAGTATATTGATGAGTACTGAAGGTAGATTATTCAGGTGTTCGGGTCTGATTTTCTCTGGGCCTGGTGCTGTTCTCTTCTTTACTGACGAAATGGCATGTTGGATTTCAGAAGGGAGAACATTAGGAACGACATATCCATCCTGCAGAATTTGGTATGTGGGCAGGTGGACGTGGCTATCAAAGACATCTGAGTAGAAGTCCTGGATAATCTTCTCCATTGCCTTTCTGGAAGATGTGATAGATCCATCAGGACTTTGGAGTGTAGTCATCTTGGTCTTTTAGTTGGCGAAGGACAGGCGGGCGTTGTGAATGCTTTTCCTGGATTCTGCTGCATCTTCCAATATTTCTGCTCTTCTCTCGTTTGTGGTCTTACTTTATCGCTTCTCTGGACTGCTTTGCAAGCTTGGATGTTAGCATTTGGTCACCTGAGGCTTGCGCCTTGCCAAGTTGGCGAATGAGCTGAAGAGTTTTTGAAGACAGGTCCTTTTGTGGCTTTTTCTATATCAGCATTCTTCGCACAGTCATGGAGTTGCTGAACCAGTCAGTTGTATTCTTCATCAATGTCATCAATGATGGTATCTTCCCATGTAGCTGCAGTGGTGCCAAAGTGTTCCCAGTTGGTGGTAGTTCTGGGAGTTTTCTTCTTAAACTTTGCAGCCTTTTCTCCCCATTGCATGAAGTAGAGTTTTGCACAAGGGAGACTGTGGTCCGATACTGTTCGAATTTTGGGACAACAGCAACATTGGTCAGGCAAAACCATCAATTGAAGATTATGTGGTCAATTTCATTGTGGAACTGTCCACCAGGGAATTCCCATGTCCAATGTTTCTATTCTGCCTTTTGGAACTGTGAATTCCCATGAATGGTCTTGGTGGACATGACGAACTCAGATAGTCTCTCACCCTGTTCATTCCATTCTTCCATTCTAGGCCATGGTTCCCTGTGTAGAGTTCTTTGGCCGATTTTCTTGGTCCGATCTTGGCATTAACATCACCCATGAGAATGCTATTTGGGTCTCCCAAAGAGGAATCGAAAGAGCTATACTTAGAATATCACATTTCACTCAAGTGAAAGAAGGAACCCGGAGCTCCTACCCTTGTCGCTGTTCCAGGAGTCAGGGACACCATCTCATTTGCCAAGGCATCGAAAATCAGATGGGCTCTACATGTAATGCGATTTGGAGTCAACCACTGGACTAGAGTCATTACTGATTGGATCCCACAGGATTTCAAAATATCACATGGCCTCCCACCTACAAGATGGTCAGACTTCTTGTCAAGACCCTGA
This sequence comes from Cryptotis parvus, assembly GCA_021461705.1. NCBI lineage: Eukaryota > Metazoa > Chordata > Mammalia > Eulipotyphla > Soricidae > Cryptotis > Cryptotis parvus. The sequence continues at coordinate 42,231 of JAJIBD010026461.1, forward strand.
ACAAATGGTTTGCGGTCTCATATTCCTGAAGCAAGCAGATGCCATTGGGCTACTGTACATCACAGATGCATTTCCTGTTCCCAGACTATTTACTTTGTCATGGGCACTGTGCTGGTGAAAATTTCCACAACTCCCCATAGTGGAAGGATATGTAGATATTGACAGTGGACAAGTAAGATGCAAACTTGATATCATAACAAGGTGAATGGGAATGCTCTAAGTTAAATATATTTCCCCTGGGTTTCTAGTGAGTTCATTTTCATTTGTATCCCTTTTTTGTCATTTCTGTCACCTCTCAAATTTCCATCAGGCCAAAAGTTTCTTTCTTTCCTACTCTAACCAGAAAATGGTATTTTAATGGAAATTTGTCCTAATAGATTCCAGAATTTCAATTGGGCAGTAAATAGAAGCCTGCACATTCCTAATAAAATCACTTGATATTTGGAAAAATACCTTGAAACTATTTTTTTCTAATATTTCTTTTGCTTGTTGTATACAACAGGCTTTTGTACTGTGAAAACATAGGACAGGGAGCAGATGGTAGGGCATCACTAGTGGTCACGAGGGATAATTTCCTAACAAAAAGAGGTTTTGGTCTCTCCT
>JAJIBD010026462.1:0-11512 GCA_021461705.1 Cryptotis parvus
TTGTTTAGTTATATTTTGTAGTATAATTTTGTTTCTGCAGTTCACATTTCTCTAAAAGCCATTATTGAAATTTATTAATTTTTGTTTGCATTATTGTGATTTATTAAGATGTTAACAAATAAAGTACTTGATGTTAGTCAAAAGACAGTTAAGTGATCTGATTTATAATAAGAAAGACATATTTGATGCTATATTATATCTTGACAGATTCTCTAAGCTTTTGAAATTTCCTAAATGGGGAAAACTATAAAACACTCTGTAATATGTTAATGACAGGACTTTAAGAAATCCCTCAAGTAGGGAAGCAGGTGATTGGTTGCCATAGCAACAAGAAGTGATTAGCTGGCAGATATTTCCTTTCCCTCCCTCCCAACCTCTGGAGAGAAGTTGGAACTAGAAATGTAATTAGTCATCAATGCCAATGATTTCATAAGCCATGCCTCTATATTGGAACTTCCATAAAAATGCAAAGGATTGGGTGTATTTTGAGGTCAATGAATGCAAGTGCTACACCTGTACATACAAGGATAGAAAACTTTAAGTTCATTTGAAAATTCTTTATAGATTCCTTCATCGAAAGCTCATCTCTCAGCTTTAACATTCTTTGTAAAAGACTTGGAATCTAGCAGATTACCTGGTTTCTAAGTATCCCTTCAAAGGGATAGTAAAACCACAAAGAGATCACTTCACAAATTCTAGTGCTGTATGTTAATTTGAAATAAAATCTACTGACTTAAAGAGAAGTTCCCAAACCTCCTAGATTCTTAAAACCTCCTAGGCCAATTTATTTTTTTTAAGTTTCCCCAAAACATGAGCTAGAATTTGGCACCTTAAATGGGGGTAGCATGGTTAGACTAAACCCTATCAAGTATAGATACAGTGTATTATATCGACTGACTTGTCCATGTCAAACTGTTCTAATTGGTGGACAGTGATCTCTCCGTGATTTTGCTTTTTTTTTTTACAATGTATATTACTGTTACACAGCTTATTGAGATATATTTGAATTTTTAGTGTCTTTCTTTTTTGAAAAAATATATTCAAATATTTTCTAACATTTTTGATAACTATTACTATATTTATTTATTTGTTTGTTTGTTTGTTTACTTTTTCTTGCTTTTTGGGTCACACCCAGAAATGTTCAGGGATTAACATTTCTGGCTCTTCAGAAGCTCTTCACTCAGGAATAACTCCTGGAGGTGCTTGGGGAACCATATGGTATGTCAGAGATCCAGGTTGACTGTGTGCAAGACAAATGCCCTACCTGTTGTGCTATCTCTCTGACCCCTCTCCATTTGCTCTTAATGATTGAGATTTAATAAAATTGTATGTCAGACTCTAAAACCCTCTTTGATTCATTTAATTTTTTTGGAGGGGAGGAAACATACCTGGTGTTGCTTGGGGGGTTACATCCCTCTCCATGTTATTGGGGTCACTCCTGGGTGAGCACATGGAACCAAGAGCTACCAAGAACTTTTAACCAGGCTTCTAGCATGCAAAGCATACCCTAAATCTGTGAGCCAGTGCAGGATCTTAAAGGCCCAGTACTTACCTCTCAAAGGTCTGCTAAGGCAGTTGAGACCAGGGTTCTGAACCTGGCCTAGACCATAAATAGAGGCCCCAGGAAAGCATCCTAGGGCAGGCTTCTGGACTGAGAGGCAGAGGCCTCTAGTGCCTGGCCAGCACCTTGGTCATGGGGCCCCTGGTGCCTGAGCCGGATGGCCAGCACCAGAGAAGAGAAGCTGCTTCTGGTACCTAGGCCTGAGGGCCAGCACCAGAGGCACAAGGCCTGGTGCCTGAGCCCAAGGACTGGCATCAAAGCCACAGTGCTATAAAGTATTAGGACGACCGGCATCAGCCAACATGGGGGAACTCAAAGAATTAGACTAAGATTCAGAGTCACAGGAAATTGTAGCAAAAGATGAAAGAGGTACCTAGAGAAATAGAGAGGGACATAGCCAAGGAGTCTAGAGAAAAGAAGCCCTGAAGAGAAAAGTGCTGAGCAGAAAAGGACCTAAGCAAAAAGGTCCTGAGAGGAGAGATCCTGGGAGAGGACCAGAAGCATGAAGCCCTTAACAGAAACATCCAGAGGAGAGAAGCCCTGACAAGAGGAGACCCCAACAAGAGAGAGCAGCTGCAGGATAAACAGCTGGGAAAGAGACAGATGTCCAGGGAGAAATTCCTGCGGAAAGCAGTGAGATAAAACAAAGAAACAATTGAAGTGTAACCTTCAGGAACTTCTAGCTCTGCTCTTTGTTCCATGGATGAGTCAGGGAACAGTGTCGACCCTGGACACAGTCCGGGGGCCCTAACAAAAAAAACAGAGTACTACTGGGGACCCAGTTAGGCCTTGCTGCCATTGTCACCCCCTGGCCCTCAACTACTGTTAAGGCTATGGAATCCACAGGAGGTCCCTTGATTCTGGGGCCTTGGGACCTCCTAGAGTGGGGTGCCCCTGTCCCCCTCCAATTTAGCTATTTAAAGGCCTTAACAAGCAAGTGTCTACTTCTTAAAGCAATTATATTATGCAACTTCTCTAAAAAGGAATAACATAATTTCTTAGTCTATTATTGCTAATGAGGTTCAAAGAAAAATATATTGAATTTTTCTTTGAAAAATACCATCTTATTTAAGCTAATTTATATCAGAGTTAGTATGTTCATGTGCAGCTTGCTATAAAGCATTAAACATTTATACTTTGTCTCTATTTTGCAAAGGTAAAAACATAAAATTGGTATAAGTTGTATTTCAAGGTTTTGAGACTTAGCTTGTTCATCATAAATATTTAAACAGATATAAAAGAAGACAGAAAAAATACTTTTAAATTATAAATCAAAATAACAAATCTTTCTTCTTACATTATTTTTAAGAAAATATTAAAAGAAAGAACATAACTTCAGTGTTAATATCACATAAATGCAAATTGCATATGTATAAAGCAAGAGTTATTATTTTTGCAAGTATTTAAATCTGTATTTTGATTCCATGAAATTTATTAGACCAATAAAATTAAGAAGTAGTGATGAACACGACATGTACAGTATGTGATGTGTCAAAAATACATTGAGGTAGAGAAAATAATTCATGCACCATTTCTTTTGATTTGGGCTTGTATGTAACCCATGAATTATATCACCAACCTACAGAGTGAAAGGAGCGTATATTAACTACATAATTTCAATGTCTTCTTAAATCATATCTATCTTAACTATCTAAATCTTTGCTGATAATTTATAAATGAACATTCTGTTCATACCATACTTATTTTATCTTTGTAAATAAATCCCACCCTCGATCCTTCCTCCTTTACTTTCTTCCCCAGTGATGATGGATTTACTCTTGACTCTATGCTCAGAGATTACTCAGGGTTATGAGTCCATTTATGATAGGAGTGTTCAAACCACACTTGGTCACATCAAAACCAGTGATATATCTCAGTACTGTGTTGCTTGGTCTCCTGTTTCTTTCATTTTTCCAGTATCTGACAAATTGTCATTTCTCTTCATATAGTAACATTTTTCATCAGCATAAAATCAATATTTGAATCTAGCAGCTCCACCTATGACTTGATGTCAAGGACTTATATAGTAGTCATTTATAAAAAGCCTTATAATATTTTGGTAAAAATGGATAACGACTGCAGAAGTTGGGTTGTAAATGCAGGATTATCTCATTTCTTTGTGGAATTTTAAACTACTTGATGAGGTGATCTATTTTAGTAAAAAGAGTGATGCTTAGATTATTCTTGGCCCCATGTATAGAAAGTAGACAGACAGAAGAAAATAAATAAAGGGGGTCAAGAAGAGCACAAAAGTCATGGGTTTAGCTATACTGGTAATCATAAGGGCTTCAGTTATATCAGCGGTATGAGTTTGGGGTATTACCATATACCTCAAACACAGATTCAAGAGAATTGAAAACATAAGATCCAAGTTGCAACCACTGAAACTTTGTAATGTGCCTGTCACATTGACAGTTGGTCATGGAATGGAATCCAGAGGGAATCTGGAAACAATGGTGGGAGGAAGTTGAATTATTGCTTGACTTAAATGCAGTATAAGTAATTTTATAAATCATGGCTCTTTAATAGAGATTTTTTTTTAAAAATCGTATACTTGTAGTCCCTCCTTTCCAAGTGTTTTGCAAATAGTTGCTTAACACGAACACATTCCTTGAGTAAGGTAGACTGAGTTATAATTTAAACAATACTATTTCTCACACATTAGCACTGGGGTAGAAACTTTGGCTTATGTATTTCTAATGTGGCTGCATCGTCACAGTGTATGCAAAAAACACTTTTGCATTTCATATGACTACATTAGAATGTGCAATATAAAACATGAGACAGCAGAATAAAAGGAAGAGGAGATTATAAATTGTATCTTTTGTAAGATACATGAATAAAAAATTAGACAATTTGTTGCAAAACAAGATGGATGTCTAATTTTTTGCAAAACTAGAGGAGAGTTGAATTCTTCCCTTAAGAAATATGCAGAGCGATAGTCCAGTGGGGAAGGTGTTCGCCTTGCATGCAGCTGACCTGGTTTCCATCTGTGGCATCCCACATGATCCCCCAAGCACCACCAGGAGTAATTCCTGGGTGCAGAGCCAGGAGTAACCCCAGAGAATCTTCATGTGTGAGCAAAAATCAAAAAAATATATGCAATGAATATTCCTATAGTAGTGGGAACAAAAGAAGAAAGACAAATAAGTAAAATTAAAAAAAAAAACAATGCTGTATTGGATGGTAGCAATAGTATTGTTGCACATTTTCCTTGCAAGTACCTGAACCAAGTTTCATACTGACATGCTGTAGAACCCAAGCTCTATCAGAAATGCCACCTAAATGTACATCCAGGAGTAAGCATTACCAAGTGTGGTCTTTCAACCGCCCAAAAATATTGTAATATATATGTGTGCATATACATATATATATATATATACATATATGTGTGTGTATACAGACACACACACACACATATATATACATATATGTGTGTGTGTGTGTGTGTGTATATATATATATACATAAGTTTACCCTCAATTGATGTCACTTGACATCCCACTCGAGCAGGCACCAGTAATATTTCCATTTGACCCTATCATGTGCCAGTGTAGCACAATGGCATCTGGTTGCTTCAGGAACACAAAAAGCCTCAAACCATTCCTTCAGGGTCTTGACCAAGAAGTCTGACCATTTTGTAGGTGGTCAGTCACGTGAACTTTTGAGATCCCGTGGGATCCCGTTCATAATGTCTCTAGTCCAGTGGCCTTCCCCAAATTGAATTATTTGTCTAGTCCATCTGATTTTCAATGCCTTGGCAAATGAGACAGCATCCCTGACTCTGGAACAGTGATGGAGGTCTGAGCTCAAGATTCCTTCTTTCACTTGAGTGAGATGTGGTATTCCAAGCATAGCTCTTTTGATTCCTCTTTGGGGGACCCAGATAACATTCTCATCCTGCTTTCGTCGGACCCAGGACATTGAGGCATATGTTAATGCAAGGAGAATGGTGGAGTTGAAGAGATGTGCCTGGAGCAGGAGGTTTCTTTTCTTTTTAGCTATTTCTTTGATGTTTTTGAAGGCATTCCATGCCCCTCTCTTCCTCCTGCACAGCTCAAGTTTGAGGGCGTTCATCATAAATGCTGCATTCAGAGATGTTTGTTCCATTGAGAGTGAAAGGGGACTCTGGAACTAGTTCATTTATCATGAGTATAGTTTTGTTGAGATTCAGCTGTAGGCCTATCTTTCCAAATTCTCGGTCAAAGTCAGCCAGCATTTGTGCCACTTGGCTAATGTTTGGTGTTTTTAGAATACTGTCATCAGTGAAGTGAAGGTGGTGTAGTTGCCAACTGTCTATCTTCAGTCCTATTAGAACCTAAATTAATTATCGGAGGAAAATATTAAGCTCTCAATACAATTAAAATTACTCTCTTTAGCCTCCTGACACCATCCGCCATGACTCCCAGCAGCTTCCCGCTCTCCCACCAGGTGCGTTCCTGTGGCGGGCAGGCCCCGAGGCACTCCTTTCCAGGATAAAGGGCTGGAACTTTGATAAGTGGACCAAGGCACACTCAGGTTCTTCGGTCTTCCACTGAACTACCTTCCACCCCAAACCCCTGACTCCGGGGTGTCACCCACTGACACTCCAAAATTCAAAATGTGTCTGCGCAAAATAATATCCATCTATCTGAGATACCACTGAGCATTTGTCTCTACATTCTTTGCTATACATCCCTAACTGCAAAGTAATTCAGGCACCTACTAACTCTATTCACTAGTCACCCAGAGCACACATTTTCAACCTACGATAGTCATTATGGTAAAGCTAAAGCAATGCAAAATCCCTTCAAGTTCTATGATTAAAGTCACTAATACAGATGAGACAAGCAATAACGATGAGCTATATAACCACTCTGAAAAGGAGCTTCAGAAGAAACTGTTAAGGATTCACAAGGAAAAAAAAAGAAACAATGGAATACAAAGTCAATAAAATACAAGAGGACATGAGGGCAGAATTGAGTAAATTTCAAGACGAGAAAAAGATAAACTGAGATAAGTGAAAACATAGGGAAGGCCCCAACAGAGTAACAGCACGAAGAAAGAATTAGGACAGCGAGGTTCAGAGATTCTGTAGACAACATCAGAAGATGGAAAAAAAGACTCACAATCAATGAACAGACTACCAGAGAAAATCGGGATGAAGTCAAAAGGAACAACATACACATAATTGGGGTCCCAGAAGGGCAAGAAGAAAACCCTGATGAAGAAGAAACTGTCAAAGGCATCATCCCTGAGAAGGTCTCTGAACTGAAAAAATCATGCTCCCAGATACAGGAGGACCTTAGGAAGCCAGCTAAAAAGAAACCCCAATAAGAATACTCCAAGACACACCCTTATTAAATTCACAAAGACAATAGAGATAGAATACTGAAAGCAGCAAGAACAAAGAAGGAAATCACATACAAAGGAGCATCCCTGAGATTTACAGCAGACTTCTCAGATGAAACACTCCAAGCCCGAAAACAATGGTGGATATTGTGAAAAGACTCAATGAACTGCAGGCTTCACCAATAATTCTTTACCCAGCTAGACTTACTTTCAGATGTGAAGGAAAGATACACAACTTCACGGATAAACAACAACTCAGGAAATTCATAGACTCAAAACCAACTAAAAAGAATGATTGAAGGGTCTATTGTAAAATAAGACAACCCAAAACCACAACAAGTTTAAACAGAAAGATGGCACAAAATCCAATGACAATAATATTTCTCAATGTCAAAGGTCTAAATGCACCAATTAAGAGACACAGGGTGGCAAAATGGATTAAAAAAACTGAATCCAACATTCTGCTGCCTACAAGAAACACATCTGAATAACCAGAGCAAACAAAGACTCAAGTCAAAGGCTGGAAGACCATTCCCCACGCAAACAACTCTTCCAAAAGGCGGTGTGTCCATATTCGTACTTGACAATATAGACTTCAGGCTGAAAAAAGGTTAAAATGGACAATGAAGGCCATTTCTTAACAATTAAGGGGTATGTATACCAGGAAGAAATCACACTACTAAACATATTCCGCCAAACAAGGAGCCAGCAAAATACTTAAAAAGACTATTAATAGACCTCAAAGAAGACATTAACAGTAGCACAATAATAGTCGGAGACTTCAACACTGCCTTATCGACTATGGATAGATCGACGAGACTGAAACTCACCAGGGAAATACTGGACCTGAAGGAAGAAATGGAAGAAAGAGAGCTGGTTGATATATACAGGGCTTTTCATACCAAAAAAGCTGAATACATATTTTTTCCAGTGCACATGGACATTCTCCACCATCCACCATATACTGAGCCACAAAGCATATCTCAAAAAAATAAACAAGATAGAAATTGTGTCAACTATCTTTTCAGATCATGATGCACTGAAAATAGTAGTTAACCATACACAAAAGCAGGGAGTCAAATCAAACACCTGGAAACTGAACAACTCACTGCTGAGCAACAAAAGGGTCATAGAAGAAATCAAACAGGAAATCCAAAGATTCCTAGAAACAAATGACAATGAAGATACCAACTACCAGAACTTGTGGGACACAGCAAAAGCTGTGTTAAGAGGAAAGTTCATACCTCTGCAAGCATACATAAGGAAAGAAGAAAGGACCCACATAAAAAAACCTGACTTCACAGCTGAAAATATTAGTAAAAGACCAACAAAAGAAGACCAACCCAGGCAGAAGGAAGTAAATAATAAAACTTAGGGAGGAAATCAGCGAGCTGGAAACCAAAAAAAAAAATAATTCAAAAGATTAATGAAACCAAGAGCTGGTTGTTTGAAAAAATAAACAAGATCGACAAGCCACTGGCAAGACTTGTAAGGACAGGGAAAGAGTGAACCCAAATAAACAGAATCAGATATGAAAATGGTGACATCAAAACAGAAAAGACAGAAATCCAAAAGATCATCAAAGATTACTTTGAGAACCTGTATGCCACAAAACATGAGAACCCCTAGAAGTGGATAGATTACTGAAGTCCTATAAACTCCCACGATTGAAGCAAGAAGACCTCCTAAAACCTAAATAAACCTATCGCCATCAAGGAAATTGAAACAATAATTAAAAGTCTGCCCAAACACAAAAGCCCAGGTCCAGATCTGTTCACTAGCGAATTCTACGAAACCTTTAAAGAGGACCTACTGCCTATCTTGTTCACGCTCTTCCAGGAAATAGAAGAAACAGAAACACTCCCAAACAACTTCTACGAGGCACACATCACCCTGATACCCAAAGCAGGGAGAGACAACACAAAGAAAGAAAATTACAGACCAATTTCCTTGATGAACACAGATGCTGAGATCTTCAACAAAATACTAGCAAAAAAGAATCCAAAGACTCATCAAAAAGATCATACATCATGACCAAGTAGGATTCATCCTGGGAATGCAAGGATGGTTCAACATTCGCAAATCAATCAACATAAGACATCATATCAATAAGAGAAAAAATAGTACCATATGATTCTGTCAATAGATGCAGAAAAAGCATTTGGCAAGATCCAGCACCAATTCATGATTAAAACACTCCAGAAAATGGGAATTGAAGGAAGCTTCCTCAAGATAGTCAAAGTCATCTACCAAAAGCCCACAGCGAGTATCATAATGGGGAAAAATTGAAAGCCTTCCCCTTAAGATCAGGAGCACGACAAGGTTGCCCTCTCTCACCTATTTCATTAAATATAGTACTGGAAGTACTCGCCATATCAATGAGAGAAGAAAAGGACATTAAGGGCATCCAGATAGGAAAGGAAGAAATCAAGTTATCATTATTTGCAGATGACATGGTATTATACTTAGAGAACCCTAATCTCCCTACCCAAAAACTCTTAGAAACGATACATATGTGAAGTAGAGTGTTAGGGTACAAAATCAATACCCAAAAGTTGGTGGCTTTCCTATACACAAATAACGGAAGAGAAGAAAGGAATATTAAGAAATCGATTCCATTCACAATTGTACCACAGAAAATCAAATACCTAGGAATCTGCTTAACCAAGTGTGTAAAGGACCTATACAAAGAAAACTACAAGACACTGCTTCAAGAAATAAAAGAGGACACAAGGAAATGGAAACACATTCCCTGCTCATAGATGGGGAGAATTAACATTGTCAAGATGTAATACTCCCTAGAGCTTTGCACAGATTCAATATGGTTCCTATAAGTATACCTATGGCATTCTTCAAAGAAATTGACCAAACTCTCCTGAAATTCGTATGGAATATAAACCCCCACGGATAGCTAAAGCAATCCTTGGGAAAAGAAGATGGAAGGCATCACCTTCCCCAACCTCAAACTGTACTACAAAGCAGCAGTAATTAAAACAGCGTGGTACTGGAATAAAAACAGACATGTGGATTTATGGAATAGAGTTGAGTATCCTGAAACCTACCCTCAAAGACATGATCCGTTAATCTTTGATAAAGTTGCAAAGAGTCCAAACTTGAGTAAGGAAAGCCTCTTCAACAAGTGGTGCTGGGAAAACTGGACAGCTACATGTAAAAAAATGAATTTGGAACTGTGTCTAACACCTTGCACAAAAATCAGATCAAAATGGACTAAACATCGCAATATCAGACCTGAATCCATAAAGTACGTTGAGGAAAATATAGGAAAAACCCTCCACGACATTTAAACTAAAGACCGATCTTCAAAGGTGAAACACCATTAACAAAACAACAAGAAGAAAAGATAAACATATGGGACTACATGAAACTAAATAGCTTCTGTACCTCGAAAGAAACAGTAACCAAGATAGAAAGACAGTGCACAGAATAGGAAAGAATATTCACCCAACACCCATCTGATAAGGGATTAATATCCAGAATATATTAGGCAGTGGTACAGCTATATAAGAAGAAACAGCCAACCCCATAAAAAATGGGGGAGAAGAGATAAACAGAAACTTTGTCAAGGATGAAATTCGAATGGCCAAAAGTCATATGAAAAAAATGCTTATCATCACTAATCATCAGAGAGATGCAAATCAAAACAACAATGAGATATCACCTCACACCACAGAGAATGGCCCATATTCAAACGAGTAAAAGCAACAAGTGCTGGCATGGATGCTGGCAAACGGGGACTCTCATACATTGTTGGTGGGAATGTCGACTTGTACAACCTTTCTGGAAAACAATATGGACATTCCTCCAAAGACTAGAAATTGAGCTCCCTTTTGACCCAGCTATACCACTCCTCAGAATATACCCTAGGAAGCCAAAAACGCATAGCGGAAACACAATCTGCACTTTTATTTTCATAGCAGCACTATTGACAATAGCCAGAACCTGGAAACAACCAGTATGCCCGAGAACTGATGACTGGATAAAAAATTGTGGTACATCTACACAATGGAATACTATGCAGCTGTTAGGAAAAGTGAAGTTATGAAATTTGCCTATAAATGGATGGACATGGAAAGGATCATGTTGAGTGAAATTAGTCAGAAGGAAAGAGAGAGACATAGAATGACTGCATTTATTTGCATGACATAAATATATCAGGTGATCTTACCAAAAGTGGAAATGACCACAAACGTGAGGGAGTCAGAGGTTAGGTAAGACAGAGAAGGGAACATGTGTGAATAAATGTTGAAAGGGCTGATACCAACATAGAACTGAGCATTAAGTACAGGCAAAAAAAATGTACATGATGGCTTCCAAGTGTATGTAGTGCAACGCACAACGTGTAGGAGAAGGAATGGAGAGAGAGGGAGAGAGAAAAGAGATAAAGAACCTGCCATTTAGCAGGCTATGGGAGGAGGGAGGGATTTGGGGACATTGGTGGGTGGTGGGAAATGGGCACTGGTGGAGGGTGGGTGCTGGAACACTATGTGACTGAAACCTCCAAACATGAACAACGTTGTAATTGTATATCTCAAGATGGTATAATAAAATATTTAATAAAAAATTACTCCTTTATCACAAAGTAATCAATATATAATAGGG